>JAQQAE010020285.1:0-10727 GCA_029823295.1 Pseudamia nigra | reverse complement strand
TGGGGGGTGAGTTGGTTGGGGGGTGAGTTGGTGGGGGGTGAGTTGGTTGGGGGGTGAGTTGGTTGGGGGGGTGGGGAGGTGAAAGAGGATCGGTAGAGGCTCTTCTGGATGAGCGTGAGTGACAGGCTGTAACAGAACAGGGATTGTTTCAGTGCTGATCTGCTTTTCATTACACAGTAGGTGTGTGTGTGTGTGTGTGTGTGTGTGTGTGTGAGGGGGGGTGGGGGGGTGTGTGTGTATGTGTGTGAGTGGGGGGGGGGTTGGAAAGTCAAGAGCAGAGCCTACTGGGGAATGCATTAGATGCATTGGATGCATTAGATGCATTAGATGCATTGGATGCATTGGATGCATTAGATGCATTAGATGCATTAGATGCATTGGATGCCTTAGATACATTAGATGCATTGGATGCATTAGATGCATTAGATGCATTGGATGCATTAGATGCATTGGATGCATTAGATGACCATTCATGTAATTATGAGTAAATGATAATGGAATCATACTCACAGTGCAGTTCAAAGTATTTTCCTCATCCAAGTCAAACACAAACGTGCAGAAATGATTTAGTTTTCAATGAAAACTGTCTGTAAACAATGCATTAACACACAGTACGAGTCACAGTGATAATGTTTATATTAGCTGAAACTAATTATGATTCACCCTAAAGGGTGATTTGAAGGAGTTTTTCTTTTTTTTAAAAAATTTTTTACCATTTGAACAGCCCACGGTGGGAAACAGACAAGCACAATGATGTTGTAATGATGTTATTTTTCTTTCCTGGCCCTAAATTAAGCTTGAACGCTTAAACGCTTCCAACGGCACCGTTTCTATTAAAAACTCTTCAAACAGGGATAAGAGCTGCCAACCAGAAGTAATCCAACTTCTTGTTTTATAATGAAGGGCGACTGTGCCTGTTTGAGTTTTATGATCTCAGAAACAGAGCAGCACGGCTACATGTGCAGGTCGGAGAGAAACGAGCCCGTTTCAAAAGTCTGCACGTGAAATTAAAGGGTGTTTTATTCAGCCATAAATGTGTGTGGTTTGTCCTGTCAAACACCAGACATCAGCCATGATAAATCGATTGGGTGAAATCACGCCGTGTGGACCGAGCGCGTGCATGCGGAGACGGATTCTTTCCAGTACGTGACAGGCTGTTAATTAGACTCCTCGTCTGTTATTAATTGATTTCTTAAAAACCACCTGACACAAATTGAGGGTAACATGAGTTTGCACCAACAGGGAAACTGTGCTTTTCTTTGTGAATTACATTGACAAGTTCATAAAAATACTACACGTGGTTCCTCTTTAAATGTGCTGCGCTTAAACACTTAAAAAAAATTCTAAACGTCCCGCAGACGGTGTGAGGTCGACATACGCAGGTTCTCACCGGGATCGGTTCAAAGGTCCTTCTACCCGACAGCACTCAACGCGCTTCCCATTCACCCCATTCACACACCAACACCAACGTGGGCTCCGGTGCCTTGCTCAAGGACACCTCAGCCTGTGGGATTGAACCGCGAACCCTCTGGTTCGTGGAGGACCCGCTCTATCATGAATTTGCGACATTTCTTGCTTCAGGCCACTTCTTCATCAACGTCTGAATCCTGTGCACGTCTGCATAAATGTGCAATATTTCAGTGCAATATTTCCCTTTTTACACTGTAAATAACTTAAATATTTTATAAACACCGTAGACTTTATAATCCCACGGTACCACACTGGATGTTGTTACCTATTTTATTATAGCCTTTACTATTTATTGATAAAGTTTATTTTTCATCTTTTTAATTTTTATTCCTATTTTTATATATATTCTAGTTGTTTCTAAAGTATGTATCCTACTCTGAAATTCCCCACTACGGGAATAGTAAAGGTTTATCTAATCTTACCTTATCTTATGAATCAACGTTCTCGACCATTTTAAACGTTATTTTACAGTATTACAATCCCTACATTATTATCCAGATGCGTTAAATGTTCAATTTTGAAGAAAAGTAAGCTGACAAAAAGTTTAGTTTTGTGTTTTTAAGACCTAACACTTCAATAGTTAATAATTACAAGTAGGCAAAAGTCATGGGCTGTCAATCATCCTCAAGAGTCACATAGTTGCAATAATCAAATATTCATTATCAAAAACACAGGTCATGGTCGCTTGATGCACCAATTTGTTTTGTGACCCAAATGAAGAGTGTGTGTGTGTGTGTGGGGGGGGGGGGGGGGGGCTACAGAGTCTGTGGCCCTATTAGTGCTACTACAATGTCTGTACAAATCCACGCGCCTCAAGTAAAGAGAAACAACAGTCCATGGGGATTTTAAGAAGTGAAGTTCGAGACTGTGCAGTCGCCAAAACCATCAAACACTCAGATACGAATGGTTGTCATGACGACCAACCCATTACAGGAAGTCCAGGAGCTGCCTCCGCAACACACGTTAATTAGTTTTTTCTTGGACTCATAAACCACAGACAGAATTTCATTTGGTTGATTTGCAAGACGTCTGTGAAGAGTCTGAGTCGTCCAGGTCGTCGGGTCCGAGGCGTGTGTCGACCGGTCTGGACGTTTGCGTCGAAGACGTGTTGCTACGGATACACGAAGCTTCTTCACTTCTAAAGGCACCAGAATTTATGCTTCGTGGTTCAGGATCCAACCTTTAATCCTAAGAGGTGTAGTTTCACCTGGACCAGGGTCGTGACAGGGTCGTGACAGGGTCGCTGATTTGCACCTTTTTTTATGACATGAGCCCAATCTGATTTCTGTAGCTTTTAGTTTTCGGAAATAAAAGAACTTTGATCAGAGTTTAGAAAAGATGCGGATTGATAGAATTTTTTTCATCATCGTGTCTTTGTAAACCTTTTCCACGTTCAACCAATCAGAGGCAGCTCTGTGTCTCTGACCAAACGTTATTAATGAGGCTGTGATCGGAACGAGCAGATGAACCAGCTGATGACGTTCAAACCGTTGCGATTGGCAGACGTTGGTGCCGACAGCGTCCACGAGAGTTAACTGCTTTAACAAACTACTCCCACCTCGTACTGGTTCATTTGATGGTCAGTGATATTAATTCACAACGAATGGGGCGATGGCTCATTTCAGACATGCATAGTGTGCTTTTGGTGTCGGAGTTTAAAGGGAGACGGGGTGGACGTCACTTATCGTTTTTCCTATCGTCATGGTAAGCCTTAAAAGTCTTCTGCTGGTCGACGTCAGGCTCAAACAGGCTCATATTCAGTCCACTTGGCAGATTTTTTGGGCAAAAGAAAATCCATCATCAGTGCATAATTTACATTCACATTCCACTTTTCTAATATATACGAGTGTCATTAGGTTTATAACAATGTGCATCAGTTGGTCCACGTGAGCGACGGGGTTATAATACGACCCACATCGTGCCTTGTCCAGGCTGCTTTTAATCATTTTAATCAAATGAGACATTACATGGTACGAAGATAAGTCAGAGACTTTACAGATTCAGGCTATAATTAAGTTAAGAAGCAGGACTGGTTTTTCTGGAGACAGATCCTGCTCCATCTGCAGCCAAAACGAAGATCAATGTCTGACGTTCAACCAACTTCTACTTTATGGGGCTTGGATTTTAACGTGGTCTGCTCGGGATCCAGCAGCGTGCCTGCTGTGTTCAAAGCACCGCCTTCTCATCTTTGGAGTTTTTTTTTTTTTTTGTACTGATTTATTCAACGAGCCTGAAAATAAATGCACAATCTAGCTGCATGACATGTGCATTACGGTAGTGGATTACAAAGAGCTATAAGGGGAAGTTGAGCCCGCAGATGCTCAAACACTCACATGCCAGTCAATTGGCCATGCCCCCAGAGATCGCACCTTCCTTTGGGGAAAAAAAGGAATTATAATAATTCAATAAATAAACAAGTGTATTTCCCAAGTCAGCAGAAACAGTCTGTGTGTGTGTGAGAGAGACTCCTTTGAGTTCACAAAGGTACAACATCCCCCCAAGAGCAAACACACACACACTGCGACACACACCAACCCAGTGTCTCATCATCTGTGAAGAAATAATGGAATTATATATATTTTCTCCCCTGCGCGCGGCGAAGCATCAAAGTTCAGTGCTGTGATAAGTTGCCTGTGTGCGTCGCCTCCGGCCATAACGGTGTGTGGTGTTTTCCTATTACTGGCATGTCCTGTTTCATAGATGGATGGACCTCGGGCTGACGTCTGCCACTGCCTCTGCTCTGCTCTCCGTGTTATTACGGAAATCGATGTCCATGTCTGCTGCCATTTATTATCCCCCCACCACCTCAACAAACAACCGCACACACCACAAACAGAAATGAGATGAAGGGATATTGGGGAGTTCTATAGCATGGAAATTCTGCTGGGCTTGTGCATCTCTGAGCGTGTGCGGGTCTCAGAGTTCACCTCGACATAAACAACAGTTTGCAAATGAAAGAAAGAAACTAATGTCATTTGTCTGAAGGAGTTCACCTCGTTGCTCCGTATACATATCCTGCTACATTTGTTTATCATCACAAGACATGATCACAACATGGCCAAGTGAACCCAATTTAAAGATCTCATCCATAGCCTGTATATATATATAACTGGACAAAGTGATCGTGACGTCATCCATTAGTTTGGAAGGGTCGTTTTGAGGTCAGTCAGGTCGTCGCTTCCTGGACGACATATTGGAGCCAAAAACAGGATGTAGCCATGTTTGGACAAATGGCAGCAGTGCTTCTGGTGCGTAGCATGCCAGGAGACTCATGGCAAGCTAATACTAGCCGCTAGCCTACTGACGTGGTAAAACTTCACCGACCAGTGTCAAACAAAGTCACATGACATGTTGTTAGTGGAAACAATCAAACCCCCACACACCAGTGATTTGTTGGATTATTTGCTGCAAAGCAAAAAGTTGCAGATGGATCATCATTAGAGGATTCAAATGTTTGACACGTGAAAAAAATGTATTTGCTTTGTATTTTCAGAGAGAAATCCCGTGTACCTCTGTGGGAGTCAGGGCTTCTTGGAGCCAAATGAACGGTTCCCCAGTGGCCACCGGTGGTATTACAACTTAAAGTTACTTGCGCATCATTGAACAGCCCGGGTCATTGAACACTGATTTCAAGCAACAAACTCTCCTCCTTAAATACGTTTGGTACTGGGGTTTACAGATGAACCCATCCGATAGTCAGCACTTTCATAAATGTCAGTACCATTGTTATATGGCATCCAAAAAAGCAAATGGATTTCATAATGTTCTGTGCTGACTCAGAATTTTATTACACATTTTAAAATAAACTTTGGGTAGCTTGATTATTAGTTTGTTTATTCATCATTGCAGAAAAGAGGTCCACGCACGGCTCGTCTCCTCTCAAACAGCCTATAGTCGAATTTATTCAAAATACAAGTCGCTCCGATGGATTTTTCGCTCCCCTCACCAGACTATACAAAAACCGTGACTTTTAATAGGGAAAATACGGTATTTGGAGAGTTATTTAGAGATTTAAGGGGCATTTAGGGGGTATTAAAGGGTTAATTTTGACTTTGGGTTACATCGCGACCATAGGAACGGAACTTGTCCGTAACACGAGCACCGCCTGTATTCCTTGTAAAATTTTCTGTTCACGTCATCAGAAATGCTGTCCAGTGTTCAATTCTCAGAAAACTTACCAAGGTTTTGTTTAAGTGTGTTGCTCTGATTCCAAAACTGTACATTTTAGCTGAAAATGTAAATGAGCACTAGTTCTGACATCAGTTTCTGATATTAAGGATAATTAGCACTATGCTAACCCTGAACATAGTACATGAGTCCACCCCTATTTTTAGATATTACTTTGCGTTTTCAATTTGAAACCAATTTTAGACACTGCAGGCTACATTATGTTTCAAGCAAAGCCAACAAAAGGCCAAAAAGCTGTACTTTGCAGAGTCTGCCTGCAGAAGAGCATGCTAGTAGTGCCACTGTACCTACTGTCAAACTCCACTTTGTCATTGGCTTTGGGGCAGTGCACCTCCTGGTGGCAGGAAGCTCTGCCTTTCATAGGTTCTCTTCCACCAGATGTTCAGCCCTGGTGAGTCCAGTAGAAGGTGGGGTATCTGCAGCCTCATCTTTACATACATGTGCATGAGTGCGGTTGCCTGTGCGTGGCTTTATATGACTATGCCTGTCTGAACGCACATGTCCTTGTGCACATGTGCGTCTCAGCCCTGCGGTGCTCGAGGCCTTCTGTCCTCCCCTCATAACCTCACAAAGACGCTAATAAGCCCCCCGATGATGGACGCTTATGGATTTCTGCGCCACTAATTTCCGTAACTATCACTGTTTGAAAGATAGCTGAGGGATTTAGCAGAGGGGGCCAAGAGAAGGCCCCCTTGTATTCTGTGGGAACACAAGAGCTGTATTATGTGATATAAAAAAATGGAACGTCCCCCCTTTTCTCTCCCTCGGGCTAAGTCCACGATATTTATCTACACAGTCACATGAGACCATTATGTTTATGGAATATCAAATGCAGGCCCACACTGTTGCTTGAGCCGAGCCTTGGTAATTACCAGGGGGATGCACAGGTTCTGTGCCACAATCCACTCATTCAGAGGTGACATTTGAACTTTGGTTAATAGTCTGAGATAGATTTGTGCAGCCCACCAATGGGTTTCTAGTGTTACAGTCAAATTCATCAGCAGCACACGATTTGATGGCTACGCTAGTGTCGAGTTGATGAACACATCGAGAAATACGGGCTAATGTGAATCCCAATTCCTTCACAAGCATCAGCCTGAACGGTGGCAGCAAAATGTATTAAGTTTCCTGAATTGAGTTGCTAATAGATTTCCTATCGAGCATCCAGCTCTCCAAGCAAAGAAGTTAGTCATTCTGAGGCCGTAGGCCCCAAAAATCCCTTAATTACATTGTAAAGACAAATGCTGGCGAACTCCTGTAACCTTATCCGATGCAGCTGAACCCAACACTGGCCTGAGACTGCACCGCTTGATAAAAACAACGAGGCAGAGGGCAGCAGAGTTTAGATCCGACATCCGCATCCTCCTGCTCTTTTAATGTAACGCAGCTGTTTACACTTCCCCTTTAGAAGCTGATTCACAGCACCTTCACAGAGCTAATTACGTTCACGTTCTTCTGTCTTTCACACAAGCCGTCGTCTCTAAAAAAGTGTGGCTCAGGTTTGGCCCCACTTACTGCTGAGTCCAACACTAAACACCATCCATCACTGTCTGCCACTCATATCAGCCCACGCTGCTGCCGAGCTCGCTGGATCCACCACGGTGTGCGAGTCCGACCACGAGCACAGCAGCTACACTGCCCAAACATAAGTGTGTGTATGTGACTTGTCTTCCACTTACATTAATTAATTTGTCACCGCCGGTTACCCCCCGCCCCCGCCCTCCATCGCCCCGCCTTCACCTCCACACTGGGTGGATCCTCCCTGCACATCGGCGAGCTCTGCTACCTGGGCCCTTTGTGTTCGTGGTCGGGGCCAAGTTTCTGTCAGTGAGGAATGTAATTAGGGAGAATTAAGCGGCATGAGGCTACGGGGGAGGTCAGGAAGAGCTGGCAGGGTCGAGGCGGGTCACTACCAAGCATTCTCTCTCTTTCTCCCTTTCTCTCCTTTGCTTACTCTTCCCTTGTAAGACAGGGTCAGGGTGAAGAGGTGTCATATTTAGTTCTTTGCTGCGCTGTGGGAGGCAGACACATGCCATGAGGTCCATCCTTCTCCTCCTCTGTCCACCTCCTGCTTCATTGTCTTCCCAGTCGACTTCTTAATACAAGCTAGCGTTATGTAGCAAGTGGTGGGTTATGTACAGTGCAATGTCACGTCCATGCAACCATGCTGGAATTGTTCAAAACATGTTCATGACCAGCACCGATACTGATACCGTGGCTTTATACCAGCTTTTTGTCAATGCCAATTATATAAAATCATAATAGAATATTACCTTACACTTTACAAATTTCACATTTCAGTTGGATGCAGTTTTCCAACTCAAAGCAGTGTTGGATGTTGTCAGTTGATGCCACTGACTGTATGTTTTAGATGCAGCAGCTGCAGGAGCTGGACTGTTTTCTACAAACACTTAATGAATGCATTAGTCATCATGCTCTCAAACATTTTATTTGGACTCTCTAATAAGTGACCCCCATGGCCCATCTTCAAGATTTTATTTGATTATTGACTGTGAAGATTCTCAGTCATCCAGGTCATAGTAGTGGAAGAAAAAACCACACGCCTTGGATTTGATTATTGAGAGATTATGGCAAATAATCTGCTAAATTGCTGCTGTGCTCAGCCTTGATTGACAGGTGTGTATGACAGCACCACTCGCCTGCGCAGTCAGATACAATCCGACTTTTGTCGCTTCTGTTTATTTAATAAATCTTTTTTTTTTCCTGTCAGACGTTCGACGGTAGTTGAGGCTACGTGCTTACGTTAACGACACAATAGGAGTTTAGGAGGTAAAGCTCGATGACGTTCAGCTTTGTCAGTACGCTAGCGTTTAGCTGCCTTCATTTCTCCAAATGTGGTCACATCCAGGAAGTGACAACGCAACTGGACGAGACTGACCGTGGACCATAGAGTGACTGTGACGTCACCCAGTAGTTTCTGAACGGCCGTTTTGAGGGTAACTGGGTTGTCGGTTCCTGGACCAGCGACAGGCCTTTCAAGCCAAAGCAAAAAAATGATAATCATTCGTAACTCATAGATTAATAGACTTTGCCCCGCCCCCAACACACACAGACACACACACACACAAACTACGCTTCTACAGACTGACACAGGTGTGAGCACGTAAATCATGATTTCAACAACTAATTTCTAATTTGTCAACTCAAAGACACCAAACACATCCCTGAACTGTGCAGCATCATTTCACATGAAACACACATTCATAGTTTTTCAGAATCTTACTCCGTCATGGCGTAAGTTGACTGAAGGCTGTGGATTCAGCTTCGGCTGCATCGTCGTGCATGGCTTAGACACATTTATGATGCGCTGACGGTGTTGACGCTGTTCTTCACTGGTGTTTATCACACACGCTGTCGGTTTCATTAGTGTCGTCCTATCTCACCTCGCAGCACCACGCGCTCACCTGATGGACTCGTTACTCTTCTTCTGTTGTTAAATGGCACATTGGAGGCGCGTGATCGCCCCCTGTGATGTTACTACCAAACGGCTGGAAAAACAAGAGTGAACGCTGATTTTTAGATTGATGTGAAAGTCGCATTAATTAAGCAATTTTGAATTATTTTTCAACTATTTGCATATTTGAAAAATCATGACCCATCCCTATCTTGGACAAGACCATGTTTGGAGAACTGAAGGCGGAGCTGCAGTCAACACCTGCAGCCATGTACAACCTATAATGGTTGGTGCCCATTACATTTCAAACAGAATATAAACAAATTTTTAGTCAAATGTCTTAAAATTTTACAACAAACATTCACTTTGGACTTTTGGATGATTTAAAAGATTTTGGTGGCCAACTGTCAAAGGTCAGGGTCACTGTGACCTCATCTATGTCCAATCTAATGAATGTGACATCTCAGAAATGCCTCGGGGGCAAATCAGGCGACCACACAGAGTTTTGCTGGACAAAAACCCATCTTTAGTCAAGCTCACATCAGTATAATTCACACACTGGCTCCAGTTTTCCATTATCGGAATGTCTTGCTGTACTAAATTACAAATATATAAGGATAAAATTTCACTCAGCAGTTTCCTACCAAGAGACAAAAGTCCTATGTAACTTATATTTCTGCCTTTTTTCAGTTGCTCCGGACATCTGCGCTGCAATCCCAGGAGCGATGATGCATTTGTATGGATGCGAGTGTGTGTTTGTGTGTCAAACATAAAAACCATGTGTGTGTTGAGGCCATCAGATGCAGCATGGAAGAGCATTAAGACAAAATCAAGCAGGAAGCCTCGGGAGAGCCCCTGGCCATCTGACGGAGTGGGAGGCCTGAGCAGCCCTGAATCTATTAGTGTGCGTTTCAGCCCAGGGTCTGTATAAGTGCTTTTGGATGACATAATATCGACAGGGAGTCCTCAGGGTAGAAAACACCAGATAAATGAATACACTCCATGACTATGTCCATTCCACTGCGCTGCAGACACACACTGGCGCTGCAGCTGGGTGATTTTATGGGATGTGTGCACGGAGGGGATTTCCCCCCTCATCTCCGGTTCAGTCCGTCTGTCACCGGGCGACTTAGTCTCAAACTCACCCGACCCGTGTGTCTCTCTGAGGACGGCTCCTCCAGCGCCGCCTCGGCCTCTCCTCGTCTTCTTCCTTCCTTGTTTTTGGCACTGGTCTGTCGTCTGTCTGAGTCAGTGTTTTCCCTCAACGTCTCGCTATGAAATCTCCTCTATCCTAAGGCTCCTAACATCTCCTCTATCCTAAAGCTCCTAACATCTCCTCTATCCTAAAGCTCCTAACATCTCCTCTATCCTAAAGCTCCTAACATCTCCTCTATCTTAAGGCTCCTAAGATCTCCTCTATCTTAAAGCTTCTAACATCTCCTCTATCTTAACGTTTCTAACATCACCTCTATGTATCTTAAAGCTTTATCTGCAGCTTCACCTTCATCTTCAATCACACTTATCATTTCTGTCGCTGTTTCAATCTGTCGATCTATTTAGAAAAACTATGCATTTTTTCATCCATCCATCCATCCATTTTCTACCCCTTAATCCTCGTGAGGGTCGGGGGGGGGGGGGGCTGGAGCCTATCCCA
>JAQQAE010020284.1:0-10727 GCA_029823295.1 Pseudamia nigra | reverse complement strand
TTATATGGGAGTTTGTCGTGGGTCCAGAACGGATTAATTGGTTTTACATGTATTCCTATGGAAAAAGTCGCTTCGGACAACGAATGATTCGGACACAGCGTGACGCTGGAATGGATTAAATTCGTTATCCGGCGCACCACTGTATTAATTTGGAGTGTGGTGCTTACTATAAGCCTGTATAGGTTTTTGCCAAACACTTTACATTGTTTTGTTGTTTTGTTCAAATGTACTCCTGTTTTAATATGTGAAATTATTTTTTAAAAATTGTAACTATTTGCTTTTTTGTGGTGGAAAGCTGGGAATTTGAGCTCATCACCAAGCGAGTTCTGCATGACAGTGCATCTATTTGATGCTGCATCATCCCCCAGATGTGCAAACTATGGTCTTAAACATCTAACGCAACAACACAAGAATATCAAAAAGTGTCAGAGTTCATCATGGGAGAGTTCTACATGGACAATGGGTTAATTAGTGTTGAAAGTGTTGAAAATGGGATCCAACTTGCCTTTGTGCGTTGGGTGGTCTGAGACTACACAAGCTTGTGTCAAATAACAGAGATGTTCTTGAGAGCATAACACCTACTGAGCGAGCTACCAATGTAGAAAACACTGAACTTGGTTTTGACCGGCTCCCTCTAGAAAGAGCCATTGGAAGTAAGTGGGATGTCAAGTCAGACAACCTTCAGATTAATGTCACCATTAAGGAGCAACCTGTGACAAGGTGTGGCATCTTATCAATGGTCACCTCTCTATATACAGTAACCCTCTTAGACTTGTGGCACCAATTCTGCTCCAAGGAAAAATCATCCTATAAGAAACGTATAGGCATGGAGTAGGTTGGGATGATCCAATTACTGGGAACAGTGGAAGAGAAATCTGGTATATTTGAACAAGGTCAGTGTCCCACAGTTTTACTTGCCTATTAGTTTTGGAAAAGTCACAAAGAGAGAACTTCATCACTTCTCTGATGTGAGTATAAAAGGGTACGGCCGGTGTTCATACTGTATTTGCGAGTGATGAATGAAAGGAGATGTGTCACTGTGCCCTGGTGATTGGAAAAATCACATATTGCTTCAACTAAAGTCATGACCATCTCAAGATCGGAACTGACTGCTGCTGTTGTTTCTGCAAAAATAAGCAGTATGCTCAAGGAGGAATTTAGATTCCCTAATATGGAAGAATTCTTCTGGACCAACTCATAGGTTGTTCTTGGAGACATAAGAAATGAGGTGTAAAGATTCCATATCTTTGTGTCTAATTGAGTTCAAAACATACATTTCAGTTCAGATCCTCTACAATGGAGGCATGTTCCCACTAAAGAGAACCCTGTTGATTATGCATCTAGAGGGTTGACTCCCAAGGAACTGTCATCATTCATCTGGTTCACTGGACCAAAATTTTTGTGGAACAAAAACATTGAGTTGCCAACTGATGAAACTCCTGAACTGAATGTTGGTGATCCCGAAGTCAGAAGTATACAAGCATTGAGAACACAAAGCACAGGTCAGTTCAACCTTGTAGACCGTTTGTTCAAGTTTTCCTCTTTGTCACTGGCTGTTTGAGCCGTGGCATGCATTCTCAGGAGTGTCAAGAAAGTTTCATCAAAAAGCCTGACTACAGTGATGGAAAGATCTCCAGACAAATCGTGAAGAGGCAAATCTGATGCTCCGTAACACCCCAAAACCCACTGTGCCCACTTCATGCCTTTCTTGATGGAGATGGGATCCTTAGGGTGGGAGAGAGACATTGCAGATCATCCCTCCTTAATGGCACCCAAGCATCCACTAATCCTCCCCAAGAATCACCATATTACAAAACTAATTATCGGTCATTATTACAAAAAAGCATCAAGGAAAGGGACTTACCATCATTGAAATCAGGTCTGGTGGCTTCTGGATTCCTGGAATTAACAGTGTGACAGAGTTGTTCCGTCTCTTTAAAACACCACCACACATGAGCTGGCATGCACACATAGCGACCACAACACACACACATACACGCATACGTTTCACACAATTACTGCAACACTCACCGCTTTCCACTTTACCGTCACCGGCACCTTTATTGCAGAGTTGATACGAGTGCACACGTAAAACCCTGCAGAAATCACCATTTTCCAGATAACTTATGAACTTGCTCCTGGGACTGACACATAAACATGCACCGCCACTATACTTCCGTGTTGTCTTAGCTCCGCCTCCACTTCCTCTCTCCATCCGTGGGTTGCCAGATTCAAACCGTCATCATGGGGAATGACACTTAGAAACAGTTGTGCACGGGGAAATTGTAGGTGATGTCACTGGTGGGATGCCGTATAGCAATGAAGGCATTTTTCCCGACACAAAAACTGCTAAAAGACCTTCTATAGGAACCTATACTAATACCATAGGAGTAGTTCCCTCACCTGAGGTGATGTGTTGAAAGTGCAGTTCAAGGGGTAAAAGGGCTCATTTTGGGGTTTATCTATGTGGGTCAAGGGAGGAGCCACAACAGTTTGAAAGGGAGGCCTCCTGAACAAGGAGCACTCATGTGTTTGCCTGCTACAAAGAAGGTAGTAGCAGCCTGTGTGAGTTGGTAAGCTCCAAAAGTGTTTTTTGGGTGTGTGTGTGTATGATTTCCCTCTGAAACCTGGTTTTCCTTTATTTTTATGTAAGTCTTGTTCACACTTTTGCCTCCAATGTGGGAAATAAAAGTTGTCTGGACTCTACTTGCTGCGACTATGCCATACTGTATATTTGAATGAACTGCATAGAACCCCGTTACAACCAAGAAAGTTGCATCTTACATTCAGCAGTGTCATTTGTAGAAAGCTTCGTAAGCTGACAGTCAAACAAAGGATGGCAGATCCCCCCACCCTCCCGAGCACACAGAGTCATCTCCTCCTTTAAGTTCTGCAGGATGGACTGCTTTGGCCCTTTTGTTACCAAACAATAGGGATAGACCGATTATCAGCTGGGCCAATTGTCTGTACCGATATTCAGCATTTTGACGCACATCGGAATTGGCCATCGCATAGCAGGGAAAGTTTTACTGAATGGAGACACTCAAAAAAGCAGATGTAGGTTTCAAAGGTAAGTTAAGACAGCAGACTCTCCCTGCAGAAGACTGGGATGTAATAAACATCCCCGTCCTCTACAACTCAAACTACTAACTATGTTACTGTGACTCCAATATCGTTATACAGTGGTGCCTTGGATAACGACAATAATCCGTTCCGGCGTCATGGCCTGTATCCGAATCAGTCGTTATCCAAAGTGACTTTTTCCATAGAATACATGTAAAACCAATTAATCCGTTCTGGACCCACGACAAACTCTATAAAGTATGTATTACACACCCCTACCTGCACATTTATTTATTATTATTATTTGAAAAGGAAGTTATGTTAATTATCTTAAACAGAATGAATGAAATTAGTTCTAAAAATGATTTAGAATCTATTCTTACCTTGGCTTATGACTTGTTAGTGTGTCCGTGGACACTGCACAGGTCTATAACTGTTAACAACTCCAGAGACTGGAGCTGCCGGCTTGGTCTCTGGAGTTGTCGGCTCCGCTCCTGCTGCCCGGGAGGAGCGGTGGGCACGCAGTGACCCACTGCCCGGGAGGAGCACGGAGGCGGCGTATTCCAAAGTAAGCATGAAGGCAGCGTATGCCAAAGTAAGGGGACATTTGACTGCCATTTTTTACACAGAATGACAAAAGCAACTCATTTTACAAAAACCCCATCCGCTTTGAGCCGTCACAATAAAAGCACAAACCTCATAAGGTGGAAGTTAACCATAAATTCACTCTAGGCATTAGAACAAGAAGAACCTATAAAATACCTTACAATAATGTAGCAGCCTACTTTTGAATGACAGGATCCCTGCTATCACACGTTGTTAAAATATAACGCATACATAATAAAATCAACTACAGGCTTCCCGAATACTGTCATAAATTAAAAAGATGAGAAAGGTCTGTAATTTTCATCTCAGGTACACTTCAACTACGCGAGACAATGGGGGAAAGAATCCAAGAAATCACATTGTAGGATTCTTAATGAATTAATTGGTAAATTCCTCAGTAAAATAAGTATTTAGTCACCTACAAACAAGCAAGATTTGTGGCTCTCACAGACCTGTAACTTCTTCGTAAAAAGGCTCCTCTGTCCTCCACTCGTTACCTGTATTAATGGCACCTGTTTGAACTTGGTATCAGTATAAAAGACACCTGTCCACAACCTCAAACAGTCACAATCCAAACTCCACTATGGCCAAGACCAAAGAGCTGTCAAAGGACACCAGAAACAAAACTGTAGACCTGCACCAGGCTGGGAAGACTGAATCTGCAATAGATAAGCAGCTCGGTGTGGAGAAATCAACTGTGGGAGCAAGTATTAGAAAATAGAAGACATGCAAGACCACTGATAATCTCCCTCAATCTGGGGCTCCACACAAAATCTCACCTGATGGGGTCAAAATGATCAAAAGAACGGTGAGCAAAAATCCCAGAACCACACGGGGGACCTAGTGAATGACCTGCAGAGAGCTTGGACCAAAGTAACAAAGGCTACCATCAGTTACACACTATGCAACCAGGGACTCAAATCCTGCAATGGCAGACGTGTCCCCCTGCTTAAACCAGAACATGTCCAGGTCCATCTGAAGTTTGCTAGAGAGCATTTGGATGATCCAGAAGAGGACTGGGAGAATGTCAGATGAAACCAAAATAGAACTTTTTGGTAAAAACTCAACTCGTTGTGTTTGGAGGAGAAAGAATGCTGCATCATACCTACTGTGAGGGTGGGGGTATAAACATCATGCTTTGGGGCTGTTTTTCTGCAAAAAGACCAGGATGACTGATCCGTGTAAAGGAAAGAATGAATGGGGCCATGTATCATGAGATTTTGGGTGAAAACCAATCCATCAGCAAGGGTATTGAAGATGAAATTTGGCCAGGTCTTTCAGCATGACAATGATCCAAAACACACTGCCCAGGCAATGAAGGAGTGACTTCATAAGAAGCATTTCAAGGTTCTGGAGTGGCCTCATTAGTCTCCAAATCTCAACCCCATGGAAAATTTTTGGAGGGAGTTGAAAGTCCATGTTGCCCAGTGACAGCCCCAAAACATCACTGCTCTAGAGGAGATCTGCATGGAGGAATGGGCCACAATACCAGCAACAGGGTGTGAAAACCTTGTTAAGGCTTACAGAAAACATTTGACCTCTGTCATTGCCAACAAAGGGTATATAACAAAGTATTGAGATGAACTTTTGTTATTGACCAGATACATATTTTCCATCATAATTTGCAAATAAAGTCTTTAAAAATCCTGCAATATGATTTTCTGGATTTTTTTTCTCATTTTGTCTCTCATAGTTGAGATGAACCTATGATGAAAATGACAGGCCTCTTTTATCTTTCAAGTGGGAGAACTTGCTCCACTGTATTTATTGATTTAAGTTTTCATTTAACTTTATAAGACATGCTGCTGAGCCTGGGAGCTCCTTGCACTTTTTATTAGGATTTTAAGTCAAAATGTCTATTGTCTGAGTCTGCAACATGTTGCAAATATGAATAAGTTGTTTAATAAACATATGCTTAAAGGCATTTAAACAAAATTAAGTGTTTTAGTTTGCCCTGAAAAAAACACATTGGTCTATCTCTACCAAACAAGGTCAAAAGGAAAATAAGAGGTATGGCCTTCTCTTTACCTGTCTTAGCTCTCATGCCATTCACATAGAGATGCTTAACGATATGTCCACAGACTCAGTCATCAACGCACTGTGACGCTTCATATACTGTAGCTCTGCATGGTGCTGTACGTAAGATCAAGTCAGATCAAAGAACAAACTTTGTGGGAGCAAAAAATGACTTCAAAGAGGCTCTGAAAAAACTCGACATGAGGAGGTTGGCTGAATTCCTTACTGAGAAGCAATGTGACTTGAGCATGAACACCCCCTAGTGAAGTCATGTAGGAGGTGTGTGGGAAAGACAGATCAGAACAGTGAGAAGTATTCTTAGGTCCACAGTTGCTCTTTCCCCCATGATGCTTCTCTGCTTGCCTTTCTTTATGAAGCCATGGCAATTGTGAACAGTCACCCACTATCAACAATCTAAATGATCCCCACAGCCACTCACAGACACTCACTCGCAACCTTTTTTTGACTCTCAAAACTGAAAAAGCCTTGCAAACTGAAAAAGCCTTGAAAAAGGTGAATATGTCAAAGAAGATATGTACGGCAAGAAAAGATGGTGCCATTCTGGTTGGGTGCATGCAAGAGAAACCATCAAGCTGGCTCCCACCTGCAGCTCATCATGTCAACTTACTGAGGCAGTTCCTGGTCCAGCAGTGTCAAATTAAAGGTCCCAGGGACTGTGTGGTGGCTCCACCAACTAACATGCAGTGTTAGTATTTTTGTTGCTTCATTGACATTATGTTTAGTTTTGTAATAATTTCACATAGTCATTTGTTGGATTATTTTAATACTTTATTTAGGATTGGTTGATTCTGAAATGGTGTGCACACGTTTTGGTTAACATGCTGTCTTTTTGTTTGTTTGAGCACTTAACCCTTCCTCCTGAGACCTGCCTGGCAAAAGACAAAACTGTGGAGGTGGAGCCTTTATAGTTGAAAGCAGGAAGTGGGCCAGAACAACCATCAGAGAGGAGAAGGGGGACAAGGAGGCTCCTTTGTTACGTTAAAGATTTCTTTTCCATAAGTACTATATAATTTGTGGTCAATTTCCTTTTTAGTTATTATTGTTGGATTTGATAAATTACTTTGAAAGGGATTTGGGTAAATGTTTTATTGTGTATTTATTTTGATAATTTGAATGTCCTCCTCATGTGTCTGTTTAGGCTAGCCTACCTGTATATATACCCCTGCTTGGTGTCATTTGTCAGGTCATCTTACTGTGTTAACACACTGCCTGAGTTGAGTTATTGTTTAGTTGACTTCATGTAAATTGGGCCCTATTGTTTAGTTTATTTTGCACTTTGAAGAGTTCTTTACATTCTTTAGTAATTTTTGTAAATCTTTGATTTAAATGCTTTATTGAACGTTGACCTTCTTCATTTTTACACCTTTGTCCTGACTTTTCTCTGCTCGGTCCCTGACAGACTGAAACAGTAATCAAAATAAAAGCACACAAAAGAGCATTGATTCAAAAAAGTTTATCTCTGGGGTCCTTTACAACAGACTTGGTTTAGAAATCTATACACAGGATTTAGGGATTGTGATTCAAGTTCCAAACATGGTCCGTAAACCACTGGAAACTTGTAATCAGTGAAAACGTGTCAGAAGAGATGTTTTGCCTGCTGCATGTATTTTCAGCAGCACATCTCCAGTATCTGAGCCCACAACACTATACATATATAGTTATAACCGCATTAAGCCCGTATGGATCATGTGTAGAATTTTATTACATTTCCATATATATCCAACTCAGATCCCCAGTAAGTTGTGTGTAAGAAGTCCCCCTGCTCACTCCTGTTTCAGTCCACTGTCAGGTTTATGTGATGGGAGAGCTTTCAGTGTGACCTTTTATCAGTGGTAAAGAAAATACATATCACCAAATTAGCTACTAAATTACAGTAAAAATTTTATAATGAGAGAATAAAGCAAAAAAACTATATGAACTCACAGTTTGCATCTTTGTACAGTGACTACAGCTACACACAAAAAAAAGATACAATGAATACTGTTTCGATATTTAATCATGCAAGTGACTTTTCAAACAAAAATGTTGATAGTTCAGTTACAGCTGTAAAATAGTGATAGAGTGATATGGGTTTTTCAGAACCGATACCGATTATTAGTAGTTAAGGAGGCTGATAACCAATATTTGGAGCCGATATTTATTTGCAGTAAAAAGTGTAAAAATTGGCGTAAAAATGTTCAACAATACAAACACTTAACTTTGTTTAAATGCCTAAAGCATGTTTATTTAATCAAACAAATAGAAAATAAATAGCTCCAGAAGCACAAGGAGTTCCTGGACTCATGAGTTATTGTAGTAGTCGTGAGCTGTAGAGTTTTTCATGTGACTTTCATGCAAACACACACTATTCTCCACATTACATACATTCTCCCCATTGATAATACATAGTCTGCTGAGAGCAGGACCGGCAGGCTAACGTTATGCTAAAAACTAGTCAGCCTTCATCTCAACGTACTTCCCTGCAACAAAACAAGACTGAATTGAATTTCTTACTCTGTCACAATCACGCACACAGGCTTCTACAATCACCGACTGTTTCCACATCGATATTGCCAACTGTTTCAAGTAATTCACAGACATGTCGGGAGGTACTACAAGCTTAACAGAGCTGCTAATGTTTACTCCGCTTGTACGTTATTCTGCTGCACACTGTAAGTTAGAAGTAGTTGTGAGATATAGAGCAGTGGGATGTTTATCACAATTTCAGCAGTTTTCTGCGTTTACCTTTGACGCATGTGTTTGCTCTCTGGAAAGCGCAAACACGTTTCCCTCGCCACTGTGTGTGTGAGAGGACAGTTTCCATTTCAGTGGCTCTGCCACTTACGCATACTGTGGTTTGTTTAACCAATCAGATGGCGCTGCAGGCGGAACAATGCTGGAGACAGAAGTGGCAGGAGAGAGAGAGGGGCAGCAGCGTCTGAGCCAAAATAAAACATTTTTAATGGATTTCTTGGTATCGGCTGGTCGGATAAAAAAAACCCACTGATACCGAATCTCCAAATATCAGTGCCAATAATTGGTCGATATGTAGTGTAAAATGTGAAAATTTGGCAAATCAGATAATTAGCTGTAATTTTTTTTTATTTCGCTATGTTGGTTCAATAAAAAAGCAGGAATTTGATATGAAATTTATATTTTTCCTCTCAAACCACAATTTATCAGCAAAACAACTGATCAATTAGTCATTAAAATAATAGTGAGAACAATTTAAAATAAACTAACTGCTAGTATAAAGAGCCCATAATTTGTGTAAGAATAACATTTTCCTCCCCATTTGTTTCCAATTGAGCCTGCTTTTCCTCAAATCCGTCTCGACGTCCACGTGCTAGCATTCCCAGTGTTTTGGCCTCATTTTTATGTGGTTTGTGGAGTCTTCGAACTGACTAGCTTTGGGTTTCCAGAGTTTGTGGTCAGCTGATGTGGTTGACCTATTCTGTACCAGAGAAAAAGTACTTCATTGGCCACTGTTACCACAATCAAATTGGATATCGTGAGTATATTGAGTGATTTCTTTAGAAGTGCCATCCCCATCCTTACACAATTTTCTCGTGATATTCATTTTATACAAATTACAAATTGCTTATTGTCATAGCTACAAAACACAATGTATTTGATTTTGTGGGACATGTAATGCCAGAATATCAGCTCCTTCCCAAATCAATGAAGAGGTGATGACTGACGATGACATTTCGGTATTCCCTTTATGTACGAGTGCTTCCCTCATTTCCTCTGACAGGTCAGAGGTGACACTTGTGTTTATTTCCTACTCGTGTCATCAGCCACTTCTTGAAGTTATGTCAGTGTCTTTTATGAGGCCAGGGTGACGATTCAAACTGTCTAGATAAGTCACAGTTGTTTAACCTCTTGACAATATGAACCCAAAAACCTGCTCAATGCTATGGGAACAATGCCCCACCATATAATGAGCATCCATGTTTTTAAAATGTCACACATTCAGTGTGACTCACCACATACTATTATGCATACGCATGGTAAGAGAAATTGGAACAGCCAATTCATTTATACCAACCAGAGATACCTTTACTGAATAAAAGGTCTCATGTTAATGTTTATTGGCTTGTAAAGTCCACAGCCAAGTGATCGCATTACTGGTGACCTTGTGAAGCTGCCAATGGAGAGCTTTGGGTTAAATGCTCGCCCTTGTGCATGTGGCTCATACCTGTTATGGATCTATAAATCTAAAAGGCTCAACCATGAGCCCTACAAAGAGATATGTATTACTGATGGGGATGACCTGAACAAATATATATATGTATAGTATTCCACCGATTTATTTGACTTGACAGAATGTGAATTATGATGACAAAATATGATGATGCTGGTGTTTTAATTGTCAGCCACACAAACTGTACCGGCCGTGTGTACTTAGACTTGCATGGCTTAATCTTTGAGACTGTTGACTGGATACATCCAGTACCAGATCAAATGAACAGAAAAGTAATGTATTTCCAGTTCACACCGCAAAGCGATCGTTTTCATAGCGATGAGTAAGAGGAACCTCCACCCTTTGCCGCTCCTATCATACTGGTTTTCACGAACTACGCTTGTCCATGTAAGGATTCTTGAGCAATCCATGCTTTTATTACCAAACTAAAAGGGGTGTCACCTGTGAAATATCAGACAGAGAGAAGAAGAGTACAAGCTGGAGACTTATAGTTAAATGTACAGGACGAAGAACTGAAAGGTAAGTCCCTTAAATTTCGTTTTAGTTTCCATTTATTTCTCCAAATTGTAATAAAAATCAACAAATAGAAAAGCATCTTGTCCACAGGGCAGTTTCAGTCGAGAAGTGGCATTAGTCAGAGAGACAGACTCAGAAAAGAAGGTAATTTTGACAAAAAGGAAAACAAGTAGATTAAAAAAATTAATCAATGAAATGTAAAAGTCAACGTTTCCGTTTTTCCAGGTTTGTGAAACCTCATGATTCTTTATACACATTCAAAAGCCAACTCTCATGCAGTGACATCTGAAATCATTGCGTTAAGACCAAAGACTTGTGA
>JAQQAE010020283.1:0-10727 GCA_029823295.1 Pseudamia nigra | reverse complement strand
TAACCTCACTGATTAGTGGTTTTCTTGAGGCTACACAGCTGTTCAGTCCCAATCCCTTGAGTTCCCTTCGCATTGTGCACGTGGAAATGCTCTTACTGTATTTGCTTAGTTAAATCCAGGTGGCGACTTTTTTTTGGGCCAGGCAGTGCAGCTTTAGCCATAGGTGTGATAGGAACTTTTCACTCATTCATTGGAGGCACAAGGGACAAACAGTAGTTGTATTCAGCTTGATAATTTGCTAAAAATCTGAAAAACAGATTTCACAGGAAATATACAAAATTAAAAGAAAGCAGCAGTGTGCACCAGAAAGAGTGAGGAAAGACAAACAAATAAAATCTGCATATGATTTTAAAACAATGTATTTTGCTCTGTTTATGTATTGTATTTTATATTGTTTATTGTTTTATTTTATTTATCTCATTTTTATGCATTCCATCTTATTGTGTGCTGCTGACCTTGACTATTCCTGATTTAAAATTTGTTGTATGCCCATAATAACAATAAGATGTCTTCTCCCATCTTACTGGCATAGCTCCACGGACTGTGCTAACTAAAGATTTTTCATTTGAAAATGATTCAGCTTATTTTTCAGTGGGTTCAAGAAATTTCCACTTATAATACCACTTATAAATTCCAGATAATAATAATAATAACTTGATTTCTTCCATGCTAATTTCTGTCAGTTGGCTCATGTGTCTGTATATTATATTAATCAAAGTTCATTAGCTCAGTTCATATTATTTCAGCATTTTGAATGAGGTCCAATTTTTCATTTTGCAGATAATTTAAACAAATGGTCTTGACTCTATAATAAGAACTCTACACACCATTATGCAGTTACGGCATGAATAAAGCAGTACTCTTTACCAGTACTTAAAGGCTATGTGTGTATCATAGTCACAGAAATGCAACGCTGACATCACAAGTGACCTTTTGAATCCATTGGTGTGACTTAAATATGTCATGTCCTCCTCCTCTTCACACCCTAGTCGTCATCTTCTCTTTTCTATAATTGAGGCAATTACGTCTCATCTTCTCATCTTATCTAGATCCTCCTCCTCCCATTCGCTCTCTCTCTCTTCCTTTACTCTATCACTTTATTCCTCTGCCGTCTCCTTTTTTCTACCCCTCCCCTTAGCTGTCAAAAGCCCTCTTTTCTTAAAAAAAATAGATCTATTTCCTTAAAAGCTGACGGGAGGTTCTGGTGGTGATTTGGCACCGTGTCATTGTGGGTAATGGCATCTGAAGTTCCCAGCTTTATTGGACTACATTATAAAGTGTTTGATCTACACCAACCCTTCTTAGACCCGCTTCTGCTTTTGTTCACCGTACAGATCTATGACAGGCATAGAAATGAGACGGAAGACTCTCAGAGACTTTTCAATCTCTTCTGAAAGGAAATTGGAACACAAGGGCAGGGGTCTATTGGGAATGGACAAAAACTCATATTCCCAGAGTTTTATAAGTTTCTGCACGGTATAAAGATATTTTTTTTAATATTTCAACTTCCTGATTGAGCTATTGTGGTCTGGGTCTGCTTTATAGCCTTACATAGCTTCCCTTGTGCAAGTAATATTTTCTCCAAAGCATTCTGAAGTGAAACCTATTTCAGCGCTTAAGTGGAGCTTGAGTGTTTGGTGTGGAATACATTCTATACAACAGAATGAGATTATGGTCCGTTTTAGTAAAAGAGAAAAATAATACAAGGCCAATAGAACAGTTGGGGTTTTGGTGTCTTAGCTGAGCATACTGATTGTTGAGCATTTGTGTGACAGAGTGCTTGAAAAGAGAAAAGTTTAACTGAGAGAGAGACAGATAGAAAGAAATGATTTTCAGCTGTGTTAACCTATCATGCTGTAATGAATGTGTGCCATCTGTCTCTGCACCTCTATTAAAAATTCCCTCAGAAAAACCACAATCACATTACGTACATAGACACTCACACATTCTTCCAGCACCTCTAATTGCTGCGTGGGCAGCCACCTTTGACATCTTCAATCAAAGGACCTTCACACTTATGCATACAAAAGCACAGGCTCATGTGTCTGCTAACAAAGACACACTCGGGCAACAACTGACGCGCATACAAAATTATAACAAGCACATTGAGTACATGAGAAGAAAATTATCTTTTTTTTTGTTTTTTTTTTTTTTTCAAAGTGTCCCATCTGCACGGTTGTGTGAAAGCGCTCAGCCGCACGAATGGTGAGAAAACAATAATCTGCAATGTGTTTGTGGAGCTAACAAAGTTAAGAACGAGGTTTGAGGATGCGTGGGCGGATGTCTTGCTTGCAATCTTAATAAACATCACATGCGCTTTTAATTAGCTACATTGTCCTGTGACGACAAGGTACTAACAAGACGAACAACACTCAATCATGCCTGAGGAAAAGCAATTGTGCATGTGCATGTCTGTATCCATGTGTACGCATGCGTGGGTGTCTGTGAATATGTGGAGGTGTGTTTGTGTGTCTCTGTTCGCAGCAGCTCATCCTCTTCATCCACTGTGCCTCTGTGTCAAGAATTAGTGGAGTCTCATAATTGCATGAAAACTAATTTCATCACTGAAACCCTCATTTAATAGCTTTGATTTTATTGCCTCTGCCTCTGTGGCCATAAATTATGTGAATTACTGTACTTTAAGAACAGAAAAAAATCTACTCAGTGCATAATAAAAAAGAGTTTGAATAGTGATGTCTTGTAAAAGATTACTGGTCATCTCACATACAACACTAGGTATGCTGCTAAAACAGGAATTGGTTTATATCTGCATTTTAGTGAGTCTTGTAATTTTTCTAAACTAACTGATGCCCTGTAAATTTCCACCAATTTTCCAATAATGCTCAAATGGCTCAGTCATAGTCATTTACTGGCTAATAACAGCAAATCAACAATGAGTAGAGCTCTGAAATCACTGCCAGGTCTGATCCAACATGAACTTACTGTATATTTGCTGTGACTATGTTTGAGATCTACGTTTGAGACTAACACCACTGTACTGTATCATTTGCACATTCCATTTTCCATTTAAAACAAAAAAAAAACAAAAACAAAACAAATAACGACATGGTTTTTCAGATTTGTTTTCTACACCAAAATGAAACAATAGTAATGACACTTTTTTTAAAAATTTTGTTTAGTGCTCAAATTGAAAGTACAGAAAATGAAATAATGACTTGTTTTTTGGATTTTCATAATTCTGTTTCTGACACTGGATGTGACTCTTACATACTAACCTACCACCTAACTTACTAATAAGAAGAGCAAAGGAAGCCAGTGCGTTTGGAAAAACACACCGCATCGGTAGCTACTTATCTTTAAAGTGCCCATGGCATGCTCATTTACAGCAATTTAATTTTAATCTTGAGCACCTCTAGTTTCGCTTTGCACCCATCATAACTCAAAATAGTGTAATTATTTCAGAACGAAAACATGAGATTGCATGTCTGGATATCTGGATATGCCTTATTTTGGATGAGGAGTTTAGCCTTGGCGCTTCATTGCTCTTCTTTTCTGAGTGCTCTTCCAAGAAATAAACCAACAGTGAAAAATTATACTATTACTTTTATTAGCAGGGTTACAGAGCCGTGTGGATGTGTGGCCATTGTTGCCGAGCTACAGTATGTCCCGCTCTGGTAGCCGAGTGTGGCTAGAGCAGCCCCGCTCAGGTTGCCAAGCCGTGTGGTGTTTGATCCATTGCATCCACCATTGGAAAAATCGAGCTGCTGATGGCAATGGGCAACTCTGAATGTAACTGCCGTGTGATGATCATGAGTGAAACCGGGCTGCACGCTGATGCTTCAATGGTAATTGATAACAATAAACACAGAGTGTTACAAACAGAATTGTGAAAATCAAAAAAAGAATCACTACTTAATTTTCTGCTCTTAGCACTTAGAAAACTGGTCATTATTCAGTGTTTTGTTGTGGTCTTAGAAACAAAAGTTTAAAAAGGCGTTTTTGTTTTCATATTTTTGATTATAAATGGAAAATGAAATGAACAAAGGATACACAGATTTGTCTTATTGGTGGTTGGAGATAAATGACTGGAGCTGGAGTAGTTATCATGTTATGGGAACAAAATAAACGAGGCCATAGATCCGTAGATAGTGCATCACATTAATCTTAATATATACCAGCACACAGTCACAAAACCACTGGCTAGGTAATTGATAGCACTGTCTATTTAATTTCCTATAAATGGTAACGTAAGTACAGTATGTAGTATGAAGTACTGCGAGTTGCAGTGACTAATACAGAGAAGTGGAGAGCTGCCCAGCTTGACCAGTGTGTGGTGGGCAGGTGTGGAGGATGCATCCAAAGGATCATCTTCTAGTGAGTAAGAGTTGTCTCCGAGCAAGAGATTTAAAGTAACAAAGACATTGCTGGAGGACATCCCAATCCTGCCGTCAGCATATGGACACCTTTTGCCCCAGATAAAGATAATGCTTAGACTTAAAGGAACATTGGAGATAAATTTAGATCAACTTTATGCTATGTCCAGAGAGTGAAAAAAAAACAGTTTCCTCCTTGGTCCAATGTTCTGAACAATATATGTTTCTGGGGAGTGTAATGTCCTTCTTTTCAGGAGTTTTGTTGAACTGACATGTTGTTTGCAAGAGACACAGTGCCAAGTTTGAATTGCTGTAACTTAATGTGTCACCCCCGCTGACAGCCAGTGTGTACAAGTATGTGGCTGTGTGTCTCTGAAAGAGGAGGATGGGAGAAAGATAGCAGATTTTTAAGAAAACACAGCCTGCACAGAAAAATAAAGCAACTTCACTCTGTGAGTTGTGGTGAACATATTATTATGTGAAATCAGAAAATGCATTGAGCTGATATTTGGGGTTAACATGTCAGGTTTGACATCATCAGTTCCTGGTGGAACACATTATGCTCAGAATGGTGGATAACTATCAATTGATGTATATAACCATCACAAATGTGCTGGAGAAGACAATCACAGGTTATGTAGCATTGCAGCATAGTGATGACCATTTGTTGTCACACGTACATCGAGGATGGCAGTAAGTGTGATGAGTGTAGCAGCAGCATATTAGTAAGAAAAGTTAATGTCTAGGAAAAAAAGATTATCACAGAAAAGATAATAGTTTAATTAATTATTACAGGGGTCTCCAATCATTGCCATAAATGGCCGACACTGCAGGCTTTCTTTCCAGCCATTCACTGAAGCAGGTGTTTTCACTGAAGAGCAATCAGTGGGGAAGAATTCAATGAAATTACCTGCTGAAGAGACTGGTGAGAAAGAAAAATGCCAGTGTCTCTGCCCTTTGTGGCAATGATTGGACACCCCTGTATTATTGTATAAATAAACTATCAAAAACAAAGATCAGCTATTATAGTACTTTTCTTCTGATTCTGTGGATGCCGTTACACCTGCCTCATTTAGTCCAGACTTTTGAACATTCCAATTTGATACGAATTAAGTTAATAGGTGTCAAAGCTTCCAGGAAGCATGATGCAGACCAACCAGCTAATGTTTGTTTCAGTCAAATGAGGTGGTGCATGAACCATGATCTCGTTTATGCACACTGTGAAAACACTTTGGATAATCTGGGCTTTTGGATAATTGGCAAAAAGTTGCTCAATGCAGTTGTCGCCAAAAACGATAAAAGAAAAAGAAGAAGCTAGCCACTGCAACACTGAAATCACAGGATGCCAACATCGGACACATGCCACCTTATGAATCATCAATCAGTGTCACCGGTTTATGGCCGAGTCAGTGTGAAATGTAGGGCGATACAGCACATGCAGTTGATGACGACAGGACAATTAGCAAAACTGTGTTGTGAAAGTAAAAGTAAGAGGAACAATTGTATGCAATTTAAAAATAACACATGAACCTTGCTTTACGCTTTCACAGTCTCAAGCGAGAAAACACCATTAATATATACTCAGGGGATTTAATAAAGCACCACCACATTTATTTGTTAAATCAGGTGTCGTTTGTCTTGCAGCAAATTACCACTCATATATTGTTCCTCATAACCTTTTAATGATTATCCTAACTTAATCAGTTATAAAACAAATGAAAAAGGACCAAAAACGTCAAGAAACATAAGCACCATGCATTGTTGAAGCAACATAATGTTAAACCAACAATGTCTTTACATGTACTGGTCTATTGTTTGTGTGTCAATTGTCTCTGCTGATGTAACAGTGGTGGGTCGCGACCTGTTTCTGAGGTGAAAGAAGTGGATACATCACTCCTGGTTTCTTGTTGTGACACGTGGTCGACCAGATCATTGTTGGTCTGTGGCTCCTCTGGACAAATCAAACAGGTGTAAGTGCACTATTGCTGAGTGGTGGACATTTACTGCTCTGGCTACATTTCTGCTGGTCCAACCTGCCGCCAGCATTCCTACGGCCCGATCCCGGTCAGATTGCCCCCGTTGTGACATTCTTACAGGTGTCATTTTCTCCAAAGCTGTGGTGCCTTTTTCTTGGGTTGGGTGTATTTGACAGAGTAGTAGTCATTTGGGATTGGTTACATGGAGGCATTGTGAGTTCTTCCCCAAAAGTGTGTTTGGAGACGAAGCACTACTCACCATAATCAGTCAGGTGTGACCAAATCCCACATGTTGGGAATTATTATAAAGGCAACCACAGATACATTTGTACAACTGGTTTTATGTATTGAGAAAAGCTCTTTCCAAATTGGGCCAAAAATAGTAGTTGTTAAATCCCTTGTGTATATTTTACATACATTTCATTTGATCCAGACCTTGAGATTTTCCAAACCAAATGATGCGATATGAGACTCCCTCTGTGGTGTGGACCAAACCACTAGTTATCTGGTATGATCTAAAATAGTGCTGTTACTGCAAACCAAACTGTGCTTTTGGACAAACCAGAGGAAGTTTGTCAGGAAGACAGAAGAAGTTAAAAATGAGGCAAATTAATAACATCAGTCACTCAGTGCCATGAATAGAAAGAAGCAGCACATGTAGATGATGACTCCAAGATTGATTAGTCTGCTACCAACAGAATAAGAATAGAATAGAATAACAATAGAATAATTTCACACAGCAATTATTCTTTTTGATGAATTATTTAAAAGAATAATTGCAGTGTAAAAACAAAACTAAGTGGAATAGATAAATAAAATGTATCAAAAGTTGAACCCTGGTATGAAAACTCTCTTGTGATATAATAATGGTGATAAACATGGTGACTAATTAGCTGCGTTTTCTTTGAGGCCAATGGTAGAAAATACATGAGGTTATAAACACTTATAACCAGCAATGGACAAAATCCTTTGTTTTTCCTGGACAGTGAAGCACAGTGTAGCAAAATTACAGTGCAAAGCTGTATGTGTTGCTGCAGCACCACAGCAGGGGACGGACAGTGAGGGACAAGTCAATCCTGTGTCATAAAGAATAGAGGGTTTGTTTGTTGGCAGTGGAATCTAATGTTTTTCTGGCCAACATGCAGTCAAGCGGCTCACTAAAAGTAGATAATATTAATATCACACACCACTTGGGAATTTCCCCACTGTGGGACTAATAAAGGTTTATCTTATCTTATTGTGTCTTATCATATCTAATCTTATCCACTGCAGCTTAAACCACGTGCCACCGCTACAAAGTAATATGGTATAAAACAGGGGTTGGCAACCATATTTGGACCGAAATTAAAATAAAAATATCTAGTGGCTAGAGCCGCAAAAAAAAAAAAATCCTTTACATATGCCATGAGAAATGAAACATGTTTTAGTCGTTCTACCATTTGATTATCATTTGATTCTTTTTAGTTCATTTTGTTTATTTTTTTTGGCCATTTCTTTGTTCACTTTGTTGATTTCTTTAATTATTTTGTTCATTTTTGTTTATCTTGCAGACAGAAAATGTAGCAATTATAGCAGTAGCTGTGGACTTTTTTATTCATTTTAAATGTAGATATTGCTTAAGCATTAGTTGATAAATAATTAAAAAGACAAATAAACAACAAAGCATTATAACAATTTCAAACATAGATAGATATATACTTTATTCATCCTACAAAAAGGGGAAATTCACAAACAGCAGCGAATTGAGCTTGCACCTTGCAGTTGGGGGAAAGGGGGGGGGGTACAATAGGAAAAGAGAGTAAGAAAAGCACAGTTTCCAGAATTAGGCTCCATAGGAAGCAAAATTATGGTCACATATAAGAAAAAACTCTGAAAGGTTCTGAAAGGAAAGTCAAGAATCCTCTTCAGAGCAAAAAGTCCAGATGTTACACTCCATGATAGCTACCATGGCGGCACATGTCCATAGAAAAGTTCAACTTAACCCCAGGTCAAGAATCCTCTCTCAGAGCATATAGCCAGATGTTAAATTCCATGATAGTTACCATGGCAGCACATGTCCATAGAAAAGTTCAGCCTGCCACCTATCAGTGTTAGTGTAAGTTGGGGAAGGGTTAAAAGTGGAGCTCATTCTCCAAGCAATGTTTCCTCCAAAGGGAGGGTGCACTCAGGCATCTCAAGGCTGTCAGAGGGAGCTGAAAAACAAAAAAAGATAAGGCAGTCATACTTTCAGAGGCAGAAAATAATTTAATCACCTCAGAAACTCAGATTTTATATTTTTTGGTACCAAACCTGAAAGTCCATCATATGAAAAGACCCCAGCACTCCCGTGTTGTAACCTACTCTTTGATTTAACTCAGAAATCGTCCATGTTGTGCTGCCAGTGCTCTTCCCAACTACTTGATTTGGAGACAAAGTTTTACTGGGCTTTGAACAGCTCTCTCTGTCTTCTTTATCAATACACCAGGAAAATACCCAAGCCAATCAGCAGAAATCCTGTTATTATGGTTCCGAATAGATAAATATCCATCACATCCTCAGTGGACAGCGTCACAAAAAACACAAAGTCCCCATGCGTCCACAGATCCTCACATGTCCAGCAGCCGCTGTCCTCTGAGGACCCTCGGGTTCCTCTTCCTGTCCGAGCAATGTGTCAATTTCATTGAGGTCCATCTGGTAAATTCCATGTTGCTTTGGATTTAGGGGGAGACTCTGACAGAGAATGAAGCAAACACACAAACAAGACATAGCAAGCAGGGAAAACTGGAACGGGAGCAGAGAGAAATGCGTCCACTCTCTCTGAAAGCCGGCACACACACATATGCACAGTCCGATACGACCGGTCTTTAAATTTGTTATGACAGCTACTTACTCTGCAAGCATGTTGTCAGGGGAGAATGCTGTATTACAGTGAAAGAAAACACAAAGCAAAAATGTGTGTCACTTGTTAAAAATGAAAAACAAAATATTTGAGTTGTGTGTGTCTATGTATGTGCCATGTGTTTGTGCAGGTTTACGTGAGTCCATCGTGTTTTCAGGCTCATTCAATTCAATTCAATTCAATTCAATTCAATCTTTATTTGTATAGTGCCAATCATAATCGCCGATTATCTCTAGGCGCTCATGACTGTGCTTTTGATAATAATGTTTAAATCTGTGCAATGAACTTACTTAGCTCTATTATTTTGCCAGCAGATACTCTTCCCTTCACTTTTCCAGTGTGTGTGTGCGTGTGTGTGGGTGTATGTGTGTGGGATGTGTGTGAGTGTGTGTGTGTGCAGGTTGGGGGGGTGAACTCTAACCAGCAGCAAAAGGTTGGCCACAGCCTCATGCAGCATGGTTGTTTTTGTTCATCATTTGTAAAATATATTGTGTACTTATGTAACCTTACACTATAAACTTACAGTCTTTTTTTATTGCAGTGGATGCTACAATATATCACCCAGGCATTATACCTCAACTAAGCCTCAAGTCAATAAATGAAAGTCCACTGCACTTTATTATTAAGCACTGTGTACAATGACAGGACTTTGACAGCAAAGTATTTTTCACATTTTGTCAGTCTGCATTTTAAATGCTTAAATCTATGACAGATTTGTAATGTGTCTCAGAAATGAGCATTACCATTAACAGTGTGGATCAAAGCTCTGAGTGGAAGACAAGTGAGGTACCACAGTGGAAATTATTTTCCATTTCATCTTGTGTAGAACCGTGGAAATATCAAATGATCTCATAAACCAGGGAATAAAATGAACCATAATGTCCATCAAAACGAAGTCAAATAATGCTAGTTTGGCTTATATATATATATACTGTATATAAATCCCTTCTCACCCTCCATGGGTGGTCTCATCCTTTCAAGCTCGGGTCCTCTACCAGCGGCCTGGGAGCTTGAGGGTTCTGCACAGTATCTTTGCTGTTCCTAGAACTGCACTTTTCTGGATTGAGATTTTGGATGTTTTTCCTGGGATCTGTTATAGCCACTCCTCCAGTTTAGGGGTTACTGCCACGAGTGCTCCAATCACCACGGGCACCACTGATGCCTTCACACTCCAAGCCTTACAGCCTGCAGTTATGTGCTGCAGGCTGTACACACACATAAAAAAAAAAAAAATTCCATTCTCACCCTCCGTGGGTGGTCTCATCCTTCCAAGCTTGAGGGTTCTGCAGCAGGATCTTGGCTCAGTCATTCTCTGTCACCTTTGGAGGTGTTTCCCACTTTGACCTTGGGGTTTCCAGTCCATACTAACATATGCACAGATGTTCCTGTACACTATGCCAGCCACTTGGTTATGGCATTCCATGTATGCTTTCCCTGCCAGCATCTTACACCCTGCAGTTACGTGCTGGATTGTCTCAGGGGCCTCTTTGCACAGTCTACACCTGGGGTCTTGTCTGGTGTGGTAGATCTGGGCCTCTA
>JAQQAE010020282.1:0-10727 GCA_029823295.1 Pseudamia nigra | reverse complement strand
GTTTTCACATGTCCCAGACAAGCAGCACCTCTCCTCTGCACAGACACCGGACTTTGCAGAAGATCAACAGAAGTGTGTGTGATTTAACCCTTTTGCCATTATTTTGTTCACTATCTGGATAACGAGTCCACTGTGTTATATATATATATATATTCCCCCCTTTTTTAATTTATATGAAATGTTGCCAAGTAATAAAGTAAGTTAACAAAATTCAGCAATTAAGCAGCAAAAATACAAAAGAAGCAACATATTACACAAAAAAGGAAATCTCACATTTTTTTTCATGGTGTCTGACAGTAAACATCACTTGACATGTAAACGTCTTAAACCAAATTTCCAGTCCAGTAGATGGAAGAAAAACCACACGCCTTGGACACTTGACATGTATTTTTGCATTTGCCTGGTTCTGGATTGATCACTCAACTGATGACAATTAATGTGCACTTTACATTGTTATGGGCTGCAGGTTAAATAACCTGTTCAAATGTAATATAATGAGCTGGAATGAAATAGTCATAACTTCAGTAGTTTTTTATAAAATACTTATACTCAAGTACGGACACTTCCACTTTTATTTTACTCTTACAATTACAAAATAACAATAAATTTTACTTAAGTATTGTTTCTGTTTATTGTCCCCACCACTGCTGACTACAGGAAAAAGAGACGTCTTAAGGTTCAGGTCAATGAAAGTCCAACATCATAAGCCCTTGTAAGTTATAAATGGAGATGGACCAGATAATTTATCAGATGGCCCAAATTAAATGACTGAGACCAGAATAACCCGATCAAAAGATACCGACTTACATCTTATAATGGAGAAGTCCAATTCAAATTTATGGGAGTCAAGGCTTTTCTTGGAGTCAAGTGGCGGTCACGTCAATGGCTGCCAATAGTAGTCCAAATTTAGTTACTTCATATTGGCCTTCTTTCAGAACTGTAGTCCTTGTCCACTAATTTGGCACCAGTTTCCCTTAACTCTTTTGATAAACATTATTTTCCACTGCATTTGCCAAACCAGATATTTCTGAATCCCTGGTATGAGGCATTTCATATCTTTACACTGCGTCTTGATTGCCATCCCTTTTACTGTACTTTCCAACTTGAGAGAACACAGCCCAAATAAATGAACTGAACCTATATAAGAAACCACAGCCCCATTCTGCAAAGATTCAGCTGAGCACAAACTGAAGTGATGCGGTGGTCTAAATAAACCAGGAATATAAAGGTATTTTAGACATTTAAAAATGATCAATAACAAAAATCAATGCCACCATAATAGTAGGCTGTATTCAGAATATTTTCATGTATTTATTCTGTACTAATTCTGCTGTGTACCTCTCCTGAACATATTGCTGCCATCTGTGATTGAATGCTGTCAAAACACTGACTATGGGAAACGACACTAATCACTGTGCGAGTTAAAATGATGAATTTAGCTTCTCCTGAATTGTTTCTGATACCTAAAACAAAGTGGTTACAGAGAATAACTTTATATGTTTCACTGATCTGAATGTGACAGCTTTGGCCCAGCTGTTTTATGACATGGATGACATCAAGCTTAAGAAGCAGATTCTCATCAGCTATTTCAATAATTTCTCGGCACAAACATCAGCAATAACATGAAATGGGATCTCAGCTGCAACAGTCAGATACAAAAAGGTCAGCAGAGGCTCTGCTTCCTGGGACAACTCATCAGACAACTCCAGCTCTATCATTACCACTATAACCCACAGCATCCTATGTCTTTTGAACAATCTTTTTTGCAGAAGCACTTCAGTGGTGACAATAAACAAAATCATCACCAGACATCTGTGATTAAAGGTGGACAGCCCCATTATTCACAATCTCACAAAAAATATAGACATGCCGCTCTCCAGTACCAACAATGGTATGTGCCACATCCACAGAAAGTTTGCATCACTTTAACATGTGGAATACATGTGCTGAAGTGCTGCAAATATTGCAGGTAATTCACAAAACATGTGCAAAAGCTGCTGTGGTGCAATAAAACACAACAATAATGATCATCAGGTCATGTTGTTGGAGTGGACACTTGACCTTCACCTGGACCTTGTCAGTGTCACTCCTGTGACATTCTCATAATGGAAATTGACTGGATCAATTTAATCTTCAGGTTAAATTTATTCTTCTCTAACAAAAAGAAATACATACTGAACTCTCGGTCAGAAAGCTTTCCCTAGAGACAACATGCACAACATCCACCTGACCTAAAAACTTGTAGTCTAACATTGGGTGTGCTACGAATGTAGGTAGATGTCAACTTCTCATTGGTCCATGCATCTGACTCTAATTCTCCGGCATCTCTCCTTGTAGCTGCTTCCTGTCTCCAGCTCCAGTTATCAAAAACAGAGCAAACTGCCAATGACCAGGTGTTTATAAAGTAGTCTGCTGAGCTGTGTGTAAAGGCACACAATATCAAAAGGATTTGAAAGACCAGTTGTGGCATGCACATTAATCCCACATACAGTCATTTCTAAACAGCCTGAACTGACCTAGGAAATGATGTTCACCCAAATCACATACAAGAGAAAGAAATGACTAAATACCTACGACAGGTAGACATAGTTTGTGTCTCCATCAGCATTTCACAGTGTGCATAACATCACACACTGTAACACAGATGAGGATGACAGTTGTTCAAACAGACCATCATGGTGACAGAACTACAACCTCTGACTCCTCATCACAGTAAATGCAGACTAGATTCTTCTGTCCCTCAAAGGGATGCTGACTTTAATCCACATGTGTTTTGGTAAATCAAAGGCAGCGCACTGCATAACTTGGTCCCTCTGACTGTGCAGATATAACATGTGCACGTCAAACTCTCCCACACTCTGCACTGTTTGCTGTAAAGTATCTCAATTTGAGGTCATTGTCTTAATGGTGCAAGGTGCATTTTTACTGCAGAACCAACTCAAACATTGCAATTTCTTAAGTTCCCCTTACAAGCTACTCTATGTGCTGATGTATAGAGAAACATTGGATTTAAGATGAGCAAATATTGTTCAGGTTCAGAACTTTTTTGTGTCTGCATGTTTTTTGGGCTAAATTTTTAGTGAATAGGTCACAAGAAAGGAGCAGATTGCACACACCAAAGGAGTGCAATTGCACATGCAGTTAATAGGTGCAGTCTATGCTTTGTGGATCTGGCCATATGTTATTTTTCCACCTCCGTGAACACCGTATTGGGGGTGATTAGTTTAGATGATCCTGAATATCTAACCCATTTATTGAATCTCTCTTTTGCCAGCTATATCCTTATGTTGCACTAGTTTGTTTGTGGCGTGTTTGTCAAAATTATTCCACACTATACTGCCATCTGCACTGAGATTACAGTAACTTCTAGATTTGCTTATATTTAGCATGTTGGAAGCTTTCACTGCAAAGTAGTTTCACATTTTATGAAAACTCTCAATCCTTTTCTTTCACAAAATGACTATTTGAACACAATGGCATTCCTAATTGCATAATATATTACCAACAAAACTGCCACCATCCTCTGTACTTCATATAGGAGACTACTGAAATGTGTGGTCATTCTCATTCACAAGCAGCATAGATCATTAGCTTTTCTTTGTGCTCTGCAACAACATATTTTCCTTCACATCTGTAGATCATGCTTCCCTGCTCAGCTAAATTAACAATGGGGGGAATGCTGCCACATTCCTACTTTGGTCCACAGTCAATGGAATAACAACAGAGATGGAAATGTAAAGATGTGTAGGGAGGGACTAAGTTGCTTCTGAAATATGAGTTCAATCAGAGGACATTTAAAAGTTTGCATCAAAAGAACATTGCAGTTGCATAGTAACAAAGTTATATGTCACATTGTTGAAAATACCTTAAAGATGCTTAATGTATCCATGAGTTCTGCTTATTTTGCAGGGGAAATTTGGGATTAATAGACAATTTGTGTGGGGAAATGAAAACAAAAAAAATAGGGTTCTTTTTGCTTTTCCCACTACATACAGCTCTAAAGTAAGTGTCTGAAGCTTGGTACTGAAATTGCAGCAGTCCACACCAGTGAGTTTATTCATGACAGAATAATGTGACTGTATTGTTGTGTTTGTGATGTTGCATTCTTATGTTTCAATTTTTTTCTTGGAAGACCCAAGGTCAAAATAAAAGGTCTGTGTGAAATGTAGCCTCAGTTTTTTGTTTGGATCAGACAAGTGTCATCTGATGTGGTTTTATGCTGCTGTGGACCATTTGCCTCAAAGGTTCAACATGTTTCATTCTCTTTTGCATTGCTCGGTTGGGAAAAGTGTTCATCTGAGTTATAGGTGTTTTTCCACCACATCAATTGCATTTGCATTTTCAAAATGCTGATGTCATTTCTGGATGGAAACACCTAAAATTTCAAAAAAGTTTGAAAATTCAAATCAAAATTATGTTGCTTATGGAGGTGAATACGTCGGCTGTATCGAAAAAGTAACAGTGGTAGCAGATAGCTTCAGACCGGGGCTTTTTTAATTATGTAACTTCCATTCACCGGTACCTCCTACCTACGTATTTGCCTTGGTTAAGCACCTCCCAAGATTCGCAAAAGGTACAGTAGCTGATGGAAACGGACCCAGATGTGCTTTTAGCTTTATCAAATTTCTGGAAATTCGCTTTTAAAATGCGACTGATAAATATCTTAATGATCTTGGGCCTTCTTATATATCTGCCCTACTTTAAAATTACACACACTCACAGTCCTCTGGTAGCAGCCTTTTAATTGTTCCAAAAGTTCTGAAAGCATCATTTCACTACCATGGCCCCCGCCTGTAGAACAGCCTGCCGGAGAGCATCAGGGCTACAGACACTGTTAGGTTTTTTAAAAAACATTTGTTTGAATATGTAAATAGATGTATTATATGTGTGTTTTAAATTTCTTTTTATATGTAAAGGACTTTGTGTTGCTCCTTTGCATGAAAAATGCTCTACAAACAAATTTTGATTTGATCCATCAGCTTGAACTGGTCTGAACATTCTCGTCTGACCTTAGGCAACAACAAGGTATTTTCATCCACAGAACTATTGGTCACTGGGTATGTTCTCTTTAGCAGACCCTAGAGATGGTTGTGTGTGAAAACCCCAGTAGATAGTAGTTTGTGAAATACACAGACCAGGCCATGTGGCAGCAACAATCATGCCATGTTCAAAGATGTGCAAGTTCCCCATTTTCATGCTCAGTTTAAACTTCAGTAGGTCATTTTGACTGTCTCCATACCTAAACACACTAAATTACTGCCATGTTATTTGGTTAAATATTTGCATTAACAAATTGTACATGTACCTAATAAAGTGGCCAGTGACTGTATTGTCTTTTTCACATATTCATTTCAATATAAGATTTACGACATGCACCGTTTTACATACACTATGTCTACTTTTATGCTAATGACATTCAAATACATATACACTGGCTATAGTTCGTGTGTCCTGAGTTGACTCCTCTTTGCTTAACAATGTAGCATATTTAGTCAATAAAAAGGGTATGAAATTAAAATGTAGACTTTATACATTAAGCGACAAAGTGACTGTGTTGTCACCCATTGGTTTCTGAATGATCGTTTAGAGACCAGTTGGGTTGTAAAGAGTTTGGACAAATGGTGGCACAGCTACAGGATCATAATTATGGCATTAATAACAGAGCAAAAGGTTGAAGATGGACCACTATATCACTTATTAGCGGGTCCATATAAAATGTTTGAAACCATAATGGCTCATGAAAAAATGCATTCTCTTAGTAGTTGCAGAGATAAGTCTGGTCATATAACTATAAGTTACTTCTGCATCTGCCTCAGTGTCCAGCACCAGTCATTGCCCCCTGGGGGATATCTTTCTGATGATAGAACTATTTGAACCTTTGATACGACTTTTTGATGATTGTGGAAAAATATTCATATTCACATCACACAATGTGAAAAAACAAGTCAGTATTTGTGTATGTCTAACATTGTGTGGTCATGTTATGATTTAGAATGGCCTCAGACTATCACTCCTCAGTATTTTTGTCACTTGTTTTTCTATAAAGAAACCTCTGCACAGTAATAAATATCTCGTCAGAAACTATAGGGTCAGGTTGTTGTATGTGTAGATATGCACAGCAACTTGCACAGGTTTTGTGTTTGCTCTAGAAAGTAGGCCAGCTGGAATGAGCTGACTTCTACAACTAATTCAAAGTTCTATTGTGGTCCATAGCTCGCTGGTCCAAAACCACTGCCAGCTGATTAATGCAATGTTTTCTTTTCCAATCCTTTGCCCCACTTTCTTTATTTCATTTCTCTTCATCCCCCAAAGGCAATCAGTGTTTCATCTGCTGCCAGATGCCACGTTGCTTTCTAGAAATATATATTTTGCAAAGTGAGGAGAAAAAAAAAAAAAAAACAGAATCAGTTATAGCCTGGAGCAACAGCTCATTCAGATGAGCATGACGCATCATCACCTCCACTGTATACACACATCATCGGAGCAGTGTGTGGTCTGTATGACAGGAAGTCTGGCTTTATCAACTCTGAGCTGAATTCATTAACTACCATATGACACATGGTAACGTATGTGAGCTTAAATCCTTCATAATATTTGGAGCGTATTTACTGTTGCCAAAACATGTTATACATTTATGTAAAATAAAAATCAAAGATGCAGTGAATAATAAGACCTTCTACTATACCATATACTATATAAGACACTATATGGAGTTTTTAATGGAGCTACAAATTATTAATAAGCTGATATATAACAAATATAATAGTGACTTTTTGTTTATCATTTTCTATTGGTGCTTATTAATACCGACATTATTATTATGAATACTCAGAAGATGCAATTTGACATCTGATTGACTGATATAAGAGCACTAAAAGTGGCAGTAATTGTGTGACTGCTGTAGGGCATTAAAGTGCAGCTACGGTTGACCTCTCCATTAGTGTTAGTTTGCTATAAGTTAGTGGATAGTGTCCTGCCTTTTCATTGATTTGTCTTAAACACACATTTTGGTGTGTCTGACTCACAGTTTGCGTTTCAAACATATTCTAGCAGTCAGTGTCATAAAGTTAAATAGTTAAAGAGCCAATCTTTGATTTGCAATTGAGAAAAACAATGTGTTTGACAATGATTTTAGTAGAAAATAACACTACATTTGCCCATGGGCAGTCGTCTAGGTCTTATACAGAGTGTGTATACTTGATACTGTAATATACAGACATTAACAAGAAGCTGTGACAAGTAATAATTTTGAGAGTGCAGGTCAAAACAGTTTTGTTGCAGAAATTGATGTTCATTGAGTTCATTTAATGACAGTAAATTTGGCATTGCTAGTTATAGTAGTTTGGGTATTATAGGTCAAAATAGGTTTATGTTAAGTAATGGACCAAATGCTAATTAGGTGGTGGTTGCCATAGTAACCCTGACTAAGTTTGGTTAGTTTGGGTCCAGGAACTTTACAACACACAACATTCACATGTTCACATGGACACATGCACATAAGAATGAGCCAATGGATCTCTGCGTTACCCCCCACCCTCCCACCTTAGCAAAAAAACAATGTACACTACTAGTCAAAGGCTTTAGAACACTCCAGTTTTTCCAGTCTTTTATTGAAAGTTGAACCGTTCAAGTCCAATAAATAGCTTGAAATGTTACAAAGGTAAGAGGTGAATAGCCAGAGGTTAAAAAAGGTAAGGTTACCCAAATGAGAAAATTACATACATTTTAGAATAATACAAAAAGGCTTTTTCCAGGGAATAAGACATGGGCTAACAACGTAAAGCTGTTCTGCACCGATGGAGGTCAATCAAGTCTTAAAAGTTGGGGCAACTAACTCACGTTTGCTTGATTAATTAAAACCCCCCTCTGTCTGCATAAAAGTAGTGTTGGAACACATTGTGGTACCATATCCTTATGAATATTATTTTACCAGCAGAAAGCATTGTATTGCTATAAAAATAGCACAAAAAAGAAACAAAAACAATGGAATAGAGACAGACCATCATGACATCAGTATTGGTCTTTCCTACAGAAATTGCAAACAAAGTCAAGGTGTCAGTGAGTACAGTTTCTTTCACCATCAAAAACAGCTCAGAAACTGGGGGAAACTGTCAGGAAGAGGTCTGGCATACCCAAAGAGCAAGATGGTGGCTTTGTGTCACAAAAATTTGATTTCTCATAAGTAGTAGCATTTTCTTTCATGTTTTCACAGCATTACTGAAGCAGTGTGGATAACTTGTAGTATTTTTATCCACACTGAACCAGTGTAGATAAAAATGCTACAAGTTATAACTCCTTTGCTTTAAAATCCTACCCCCTTAAGGCTACCAGTCTGTTAAATCTGACCACAGTTCAAATGGCTTAATCGGATTAGCATGAAAGGCATCTATCCACTGATTCTTCAAGTTGCTTTAACAGTATCTCAGTTTCCATAGCCCTCCTCTCTTCTTTTTGCTTACTGTGTATGTTGTCTTTGGTCAGTGTTTTATTCCATGGAAGCCAACAGGGATAGTAGAGCAGATTTTTGCCTTTATTGGCCAAGATGTTCTTTTTTTCTTAGAGACAATACAGGCTCTTAACAAAAAATTGCTCCATTTGTTTTTCTTCTTTGCTGTAGATTAAGCTTTTGTCATCGTGCTGTAACTTGAGGCAGAAACCTATTTCAACTAAAATAATGTTGTAATCATGTTTTCTTTATGTCTTCTTTTAACTCTTTGATGCCCAAGTTCAGCAAACCCCTCTAAAGCACAACATGGTGGCCTGCTTCTCTGCTCCATTATCAATAGGGAGGTCAAAGTGAACATATCCGTTTTATACCTGAAAGAAAAATAGTTTGTTTACTTCCTGCATCAATTGACCTGTGATCAATGTGAGACAGCATTACTTGCCGTTACCTGTGCCATCATTTACACATATCATATTTGTCAATTTGAAAGATACCTTTTTACGAGTAAAAAAAGTCACAGTTTTTCACAACAATAGTAAAATATCAGTTTGTTTTGTTGTGAAATAGCTCCATGGACATTTCTGATTTATGTCACCAACACCAAAATTGCCGCCACCTTGACAAATTTAACCTCTTTCTACCTGAATGTGAAGTAGTGAACAATGTGAAAGTTATTTTGCTCTCATTGAGCTGCAGAGACATGCAGTGATGATTATGTCACATACATGATTTTCTGTTTGACATCTTAATAATCACCATATCTTGTATCTCAACAGTTTTACAATAAATTGCTAGTTTCCTGACTGACAATGTCATCTTTGAAACTGACAGACAGTGTATGTGTAAATGGTAGCATAATTCAATCACCACTGTCTGCAATGCAGTTTTTTTTCTAAAGTTAGATCCTTCAACCTGGAAGGATAAGAATGTGGGTGGGGCTTAGGCTCTGTATTTTTCTGTAACCAATCAGTCCATCCTTTTGTTTGTCTTTCTCCATCTCTATGTTTTTCTCTTTTACTTGACAACTGTGATTCTGTCTTTTTCATGACTTTTCTGCTGCAGGTAAATAAACATTTAAAACAAGACAGTTCCAAGATCTACAACAAAACAGTCCACGCTCTGGCCTGTTCAGTGAGGCTTTTTCTTCAGGGCCACTATGACAGCGGGAATCAGGCTTTTCCCAAAGTGAGCCCTTCTGCCCCTCAATACTCTGCATCTGCGTCCTGAGGGGAGTGGGGTGAGGTGGGTGTTTAGTGGGTGTGTGATGTCCTGCTCTGTTGAGGTTGCTGTGCATGCAGTGGCCTTGAAGTTTAGTTCTGTTAGGTCTGCTTTGGGGAGACCAATTATTTTGGAAGTGCTGGTGGTTACACATGAGAGTCTTGCTTTGTTTTTAACAGATAGCATGTTGAAGAATCAGGTGGAACAGTACAGGAGGATGGATTGGATCATACTTTGATACAGCAACAAGAGGCGATGGGGGTATAAAGTCCTTTCAGTTTGTGGATGGCTGATAGTATTTGGTGGTTCCTTTTCTGAATGTCAGTGTGCTGTTCGAAATTGAGTTGATTGTCCCAAGTTATTTAACACTGTCAACACATTGTCTGGCAGAAGTGATTGTAAGAGTGGTTATATTATACATGAATAGACAGTAGCAGGGCCTCCTGCAATACTTGCAAAGTTGTCATTTCATGTAAGGGAGGAAATAGATTAATACACCCAACATACATTTTCATCCAGCACACAATGCCACGTATTTCACAGCCTGCCAGACAGCAGCGGCAGCAGCATAGCTAAAGCCGGCCACACACAGAAACATGACTCATCTCAACTCAACTCATTGAGTTGAGTTGGGATGTGCCATGAAGGAACCTCGCACACAGCTGCAGATTGACAGCACAATGCACGCCTGGGAACCGGTGCCATCTATTGACAGTAAACAGTGATTGCGTTGTGACACAGGTCCATCAATGATAAAAGTTGCCTGGTCGAGTCATGACCACTGCACATTGCCAAGACTTGAGTCCTGGCGATTCAACTATTTCTGTCAGGGCGTCGTCAAGACTGAAAAAATTGGGTTGGGATCCGACCAATAAAGCCAATTTCAAATCAAATCAAATTTATTTATAAAGCACCTTTAAAACAACCACGGTTGACCAAGGTGCTGTACATAAGCATAAACAACAAGATTAAAATAAGAAACTATCTAAATTAGAACAACTAATTTCCAGTTGAGTTGAGTTGGGACACGTTTCTCTGTGTGCGGCCGGCTTAATGTTAGCAC
>JAQQAE010020281.1:0-10727 GCA_029823295.1 Pseudamia nigra | reverse complement strand
CATATTCATCCTGATGCAGCCATGTTTCCAAAGGCTGAATAAGTTAATTTGGTGATTACTAATGAATTCATTGATTAATAGATATTTTGATGACAGTGATCTTATATCTAATAAGCCACATTTAATTTTCTTATTTTTAATTTCTGTGGCTTCTGAGTGGCTAATATTTATTATATATTATATTATACTTTGATTTCCTCTTTCTTTTTCTGGTTGGTTTAGATCATGTGACTGGGTGGGGAGCAGTCAGTTTCGATATAACTAAGGGTGGGTAACTGCTGTGAAGAAGCAGCAGAGAGCTGTATAGGGCTGTCACTGTGCTGCCTAGTCTAGACTCTGGGGGGTCATTTTAGGCATCTAATAAATTTGCCCATATTATTAGAGAGTAGAGTGGCTCTGTTCCAAGTGGGATGGATGCCATCTCGAGCTAACAGACCAGGCTTTCCCCAAAAAGTCATCCAATGATCTATGAAGCCCATACTGTTTTCTGGACACCACTTGGACAACCATTAGCTAGATGATGACATGCGGCTATACATGTCATCACTGCTCAGATTGAGGAGGGGTCCAGAGAAGATTATGGAGTCCCACATAGTTTTGACAAAGTTACACAACGATGCTGCATTAATTTTAGTGACTTCTCCATCCATCCATCTTTTACCACTTCTCCGTGGGGTCGGGTTGCGGGGGCCACAGCTTCAGCATTGAAGCCCAGAGTTCTCTCTCCCCGGCTACTTCATCAAGCTCTTCTGAGGGGACCCGAGGCGTTCCCAGGCCAGCCGAGAGACATAGTCCCTCCAGCATGTCCTGGGTCTTCCCCGGATCCTCCTCCCAGTGGGTCATGCCCTGGACACCTCCCCAGGGAGGCATCCAGACCAGATGCCCTCGCCACCTCATCTGGCTCCTCTCAACACGGACGAGCAGCAGCTCTACTCTGAGCCCCTCCTGGATGACTGAGCTTCTCTCCCTATCTCTAACGGAGAGTCCAGCAACCCTGCGGAGGAAACTCATTTCGGCCGCTTGTATCCTTGATCTTGTTCTTTCGGTCAAGGATACAAAGCTCTTTCGGTCAAAGCTCATGACCATAGGTGAGGGTAGGAATGTAGATCGACTGGTAAATCGAGAGCTTTGCCTTTTGGCTCAGGTCCTGCTTCACCACAACAGACTGATGCAGAGTCCACATTACTGCAGATGCCGCACCAATCTGCCTGTTGATCTCCTATTCCATCCTTCCCTCACTCGTGAACAAGACTCCAAGATACCTGAACTCCTCCACTTGAGGCAGCACCTCATCCCAGCACTCCTCCCTTTTCTGGCTGAGGACCATGGTCTCAGATATGGAGATGCTGATTCTCGTTCCAGCCGCTTTACATTCAGTTGCAAACTGCTCTAGTGAGAGCTGCAGGTCACGGCATGATGAAGCCAACAGAATCACATCATCTGCAAAAAGCAGAGATCCAATCCTGAGGCCACCAAACCGGACTCCCTCAACACCCTGGATGCACCTAGAAATTCTGTCCATAAAAATTATGAACAGAATCAGTGACAAAGGGCAGTCCTGGCAGAGTCCAACACTCACCGTAAACGAGTCCGACTTACTGTCGGCAATGCGGACCAAGCTCTGACACCAGTCATATGGGGACCGAACAGCCCTAATTAGTGGGTACGGCACCCCGTATTCCTGGAGCACTCCCCACAGAACTCGTAGAGGGACACGGTCAAATGCCTTCTCCAAGTCCACAAAACACATGTAGACCAGTTGGACAAACTCCCGTGCACCCTCGAGGACCCTGCCGAGAGTGTAAAGCTGGTTCACTGTAAGCCATATATAAACCTCTTACATCTCAGAAACATGTTTCAATCCACCACCGTTACAGCAGCAGAGTCTATTGCCACACACAATGGACCAGTATATGCAAAGATGTAAGGCGCTCAAGTTTCCTTACATGTTTTGTACTGTTTTTGTTTTGTTCTGTAACTAAATGGGTTTTTATTTAGGAGGTCATTTTCATACAACATGTACTACATCTGTGAGTTTTCAAATAAATGTAGTGGTGCATGATTAAATCCCTTAAGTGTATATTCAGGTAATGTTATTTTAACAAATAGCTGCAGGTACTGCTAGTAATATTGAGGTCAATGGTAAGTCCAAATGAAACAGAGTTTAATGTTTTACGCTAGAAAAAAAAATGTACCACAGCAAATCTGTTTGGGTGTTAGGGTGAAAAACACAGTGCTAATTTAAGTTCTTCTTGCTTTTTCACATACAGTACACTCAATAGACAATTCTCTGGCTGACTAAACTGCAAGTCATTGCCAAGATGAATATTATGGCACAAGTCTACTGTAAACACAAAATAATTAACATTTCATTGACAATTTTCAATTAAATATACTGGCAGGTGCTCATGATCGTAGGGATTATTTTAGGTTGACTATAATTATGTGGAAAATTCAAAGCATGTTGTTTTTCCAACAGTCCATCTTATTTTGAAGATTGTGTGAGACAGACAGTACTGGCCAAGTTCATATTTTCACAGGTTTTATTTTATACCAGAGCTTATAAAAGATTTCAAAAATATAGAACATTTATACATTTGCATTTACACAAAACAGAGAGGATTCAATCAAATTTTGATCCTGAAGGTGAAAGCTAAGCAGCAGAGTCTACGGCAGGGAAGACATACCCACTATTCACCTGTAAATTCTGATGTGGGATTGGTTTACTTTTTACAAAACACTGTAAGCCAAAGTTTTACTCTGGGTATTTTTATATATAACACCACCTTGCCTTAGTGTAGATTTTATAGAGCGTGTTTATGAGTCCTAGCCCAAGGTCTTGGGAAAGAAAAATCATAAAAACCCACTGTGCCTGGAGAATATTATATCTACTGTGGATGTTAAACTAAAGGACATTAACCAAAATTGTCATCATAAATAAAGTGTCATTTATTTGCCTATACAGTATTTACTAATCAGAGCACGCATAATAATCACTCAATCAGCAGGGTGAGGTGTGTTCAAACAGCTGCTCGCAGCTTGCAGTTCTCTTCCTCTCACTCACCGCTGTCCCTTCACTTGAAAATAAAGCCCAAAGTTGTATTTACGACCAGAAAAAGCAAGCAGGCTACAAAACCAAATTAAGCGGTGTGTTCTGTCTATTGATATCCTGCCCTCTGTTTCAGAACTAGTACCAAATACATCCCAATTTATCTATTCTCATTTCACTTTACAAATAGCGCCTTGCTAAACTCCCCAGCTTACAGTAATCATCTGGTAAAATGTCCCCAAAAAGCAAACAAGCAACACACTCGTCAGCTTGTATTGTAAATAGTGCAAACATCTATATGCAGATATTAGTCAGAAAATGAGACCATTATTCTGGAAGGTGCTGACTCTGAGTGGCTGAGTGTGTAGATTACCTTTTCAAATTTCTCTGTATGACTGAGTGTAAAAATGCACCAGTGTGCCACTAAGCCTGTACTGTACTGCTGGTGTGGATACCTGCCAGTGAGCATCTGCCCAATCGACGGGGACTGGCAAATGAGCCCGGGGTGCAACTGTAAACCATTAATTCAGCTTCAGTGAGCAGAGTGTGTGAGACACTAGAGTACATCACATTGTGTATTGAAGATCTGTAGCATACAGCCAAGCACTTGATGACTGCAGCTGGGCAGTAGGAGGAATGTGTGACATCTGCTTAATGTCCCTGCAATCAACTCTATTCTACTATATTACTATATTCTATTACATTAGTGCAGTGCAATAATCAATAATCATTGTTATCATGATATATTTTATATTGTGATATTTAATGATGATGGCTTATAAAGTTGCACAATTAATCAAAATGCAGTTGTAATTGTAATGACACTGAGCAAAAAAAAATATCACAAAAGGCTGCATTTCAAGTCAAATTCATCTAATGCACAAATGCAGGAAAATAAACACTATTTTGGATTTAGTGATGATACAGTGTTACTGTGTCATCTATAAAAATGAAAGCTGTTACATATTGTACTTTTTGTGATAGTTAAACTCAGTATGTTTGAGTTGGTTGATTTATTTTGATTTAATGTCATGGAAAAATACAAAAAATTAAAATCCGCTGGTATCAGTTTATTTATGAAACCATAATTGGCAAAGCCCCTGCTCCTCTCTGCTCTCCATTCAATATCCATAACAGTGCCTGTAACTTTCATTCCAATAACTACGTTAACTTATTCATCCCAAGAGCCTGCTTCTCCTTTGGCTGTTTCTCATTTGAATCTCCAACTTCTAGTGAATGAAGCCAGCTGCAACAGAATCAAAAACTCAGGTTGTTTATTCCTTTTTCCTCTCCAGCAAACTTGTTGCAAACAGTTGTCTGTGATTGTTGCTTCTGCTACTAATCTCCTTTCAGAATCATAATCTCAGTTACAAGTATACTGTAGACACACTGCCTGGCCAAAAAAAAAGGTCACCACCTGGATTTAACTAAGCAAATAAGTACGAGCCTCCCATTGGATAATTTCTGCATGGGTGATTATGTTTCAGCTGGCAACAAGTGATATACTGTAGGGATAATGGTCAACCATCATTTTCGAAGAAAAAAATGTGGTTGGAAAAAAATCTTATATGATCATGACTGGTAATCACTTAAATGTGTGGTGAAATCAAATTGTGAAAAAAACAACAGTAGACCTCAGGACTAAGTGGTCAGCAGTCTTGTCCAATTTCAATTAGAATGGTTCAACCACTTTTAAGATATCATATTTTTCTTTATAAGCAGGAGTGGCCACTAATGAACAGGAGTAGTTTCAAACAAATTGGTCCGGACATTTCAAAGCCTTCCCAATTTTTGAAGTTAGAAGCAGTAGCACCCCCTATTCCAGAGGCAGTAGCACCATCTATCCAAAAAGGTGGTGGGTTTGAGATTTCATTGTGGTCTAGCTATAACTCTACTCTTTTCTTTTGTCTCTCCTCTGTCCACTAACCCCATCCGGTCGAGACAGATGGTCGCCTATCCAGAGCTGTTGGTTCTGCTGGAGGTTTTTCTCTTTCATTAAAGGAAGTTTTTTTCTTCCCCCATCACCCTTGGCTTGCTCTCGGTGGTTCTGGTGGGTTTACTCTCTGTATAGTCTTGAGGGTTCGGCCTTGAATTCTAAAGCGCCTAGAGATAATCGTGGATTGTGATTGGTGCTATGCAAATACAACTGAATTGAATTTAATTGAATAACTACAGTATACCTGACCAAATTCAAGTAAATTGGTTCTATAGTTATTGCATATTTTTTGAAACCAGAAGAATTACAATAGTGGAATCTATCCCAAAAGTTGATCGAGTGGAGATCTGCAAGTCATCAATAACCATGGCAAGTTTCAAGTAAATAGGATTGGCCATTTTCAAGCTATTGCACAGAAACGCCAGGCATGCAAATGCAGATGTGGACATGGAATCTTGAAACCAATTGGATAATAATGATTGGACATTTTCAGTGTTGTTCATCAATATTATACTGAAATGAACACATTTATCATGAGAACAGTTTTGGTCATATTATCAAGCTCTACTGTACATTCACTTCACTTGTTCATTCAGTGCAGTATTGTCTGCGAGTTTTCTGTCCCTACTACCATATGCTGGTAATAGGGTATTAAATTACCTCACTTTGCCTACACTATATTTTTATTATTTCTTACTAAATTACAATAAATCAAGGAGATGCTGTAAGCTAAGTTATACAAGTGCACAAATCCTTCGGATAACCTCTACCTTGATCCTGCACAGACTGTGGGAGGAGGACATGGGAGCCATAATAAATCTTGAGGAGGCACTCCACATCATTCTGACTCTACTTCATTTCATGATTCCAGGCTTTGCAAGCATCAGTAAGTATTAACCATGAGAGCAGATGTTTACATGCTTATTCAAATTAAAAATTTTAGAATTGTAGAGTCTTTCTTGTTCTTTGAGGTTGGCTTCAAATTAGGTTCTTGCTGCTGTTGAACCTCGTCATATCCCAGTTGACCAGACAGACATCAATCATGACACTGTGAAAACCTCAAATCGTACGGAACCTGGTCTTTTCAGCTCTGATTTGAGAGGTCACTACATGTGGTTGTAAATCAGATCTCAATAGCATTTCAAATTACTTTGATGTCACACTAGATCGGTGGAGTAAGACAATAAAAATCTGTCCCTGTCTTTCTCTTCATTCTTGTCCTCTTTAAAATTTGCGTGCAAATTCACTACCTTCCACTGCATCAACTATAAATTAAATTGCTGCCTCTGTGTCCGCTCTAATATGCAGACGTCCTGCATTTGTCATTTTTGTGATTATTCTTATGTGTGTGGGGGTCTGTTCAGGATATGACCAATTAGCTCTGAAATTGGAGTGATCTGAAAAAGTGTAAACAGACAAACATAATGGATCTACAAAATGGACGCAACTTATTGTTGAGTTGAGCTTAGTGAAAACAACACCTGTCGATATGTGCAAATGTGTTACAATATTGGAATTTTTTTCATTTATTTATTTATAGTACTATATGCAGGAAATTCGTCTTGCTGCTGTGTTAATGGAACACAGTGCATAGTTTCTGAATGCAGGGGAAACTGGAGTACCTGGAGAAAACCTGCACAGGCATGAGGAAACTGTGCAAACTCCACATCAACCCCACCAACCATGGGATTTGAACCCAGAACCTTCTTGTTGTGAGTGCTTACCACTGCATCACCATAATCACAATAAATGTCAATTTATTAATTCAAGTTTACAGGATGAGGTGTGGTCCTGCAATCACAATTTGTGGTTTGAATGTACTAGTAATAGACGGCAAAAGACAAAAATGCTGTAAAGGATAAAAAAATGTCCTCAATGACAAAAATGTAAATGGACATAAAATAAGGATGTCTGTGGCGAGTTTGCATGTTCTCCCCATGTACGCGTGGGTTCTCTCCGGGTTCTCTGGCTTTCTCCCACAATCAAAATCTTGCACTAGGGGTTACAGTAGGTTAATTGGTCACTCTAAATTGCAAATAGGTATGATGATGCATATGAATGATTGTCTCCGTAAACTTATCTATTTAAGAAAGCTTATAATTGCTGATGCTTATACTGTAGTTAGATATTTCATGTTTTGATTTTTTATTCTGTTTGCTGTAGCACTCTGAGATTCCTTGAATGAAAAGCTAATTGGTCATATCCTGTCGCCTTTGGCTTGCTCTCGGTGGTTCTGTTGGGTTTACTCTCTGTATAGTCATGAGGTTTCGGCCTCGAATTGTGAAGCACCTAGAGATAATCGCCGATTATGATTGGCGCTATACAAATAAAGATTGAATTGAATTGAATTGAAAAAGTGCGTTACAAATAAAATCTATTATTATTATGATTACCAATAATAATAATAATAATAATAATAATAATATTATTATATGTCAGCCTGTGATGAACTAGCGATAGGATGCAGCACCCTTCCCAACCCGAGGATTAACCCTTTATCAGGCTAGGAACTATATATAGTAACTTCCACAGGCTTTAAAAATGACATCCCCACATCAATATTTTGGAAAGTGCACTTATTTATTTACATAAGGAGTTTGAAATTACTATTTTTTGGATTCACGGCAGTTTTTTTATTTTTTATTTTTTTTGCACTGTAACCAACGCAGTAGATTTTATCGGAACATTGGGGGGGGGTTAACAAAAATAGTGAAGCAAATTAATTAAAATAATGAACAAAGTAATTAAGAACAGAAATAAACAGAATATCCAAGAAAATTGACAAAAATAAAGAAAACAATCAAGGCAGTGCAAAAAATTAACCAAATAACTGGAACAAAACCAAATAGTCAAGCATAAGATCCAAGAAAGTGAACAAAAATGATAAAAGAATAAAATAAACAAAAAGATCAAAAATAAGCAACAAAGTGAAGAAGTATTTAAAATAATGAAGATTTTTTTTTATAAGGAAGATAATACGGGACAAAATGAACTTAAAATGAGAAAGGCTGTTAATTTGAACTTTTTAACAAAATTAACAAAACCTTCTAGTTTTTCAATGAGTACCCTAGAGGGTTAAATGGTATAAAAAGACAAAAACACTGACAATGTAACAGATACAAAAAGACATACAAGACAATAACTACACAAAAAGCACATAAACACAAAAAATACACCAGAAGACAAGTCACAATATGAAATATGCACATCACCATAACCGAAACTGCATGTGGACCACATGCATTTATTTCTATGGAATGATCTTATGCAAGTGTAGGGGGCATATGGTGGAAATCTAACCTGTCCTTCAACAAAAAAATGACCTCATGGATTGTTTGTTCATACACACATTATGACCTTTGACATTAACAGGGAGGATGCTGGGATGGTTATGGTAGATGTAGGGGGATCACATTACCACCATCCCACTCCAAGTATTTTGTATATTCATGTTTTTTGCGTGATTCATGTACTGCATGTGTAGCATAAATTTTGTCTGTTTCACCCCCCCCCACCTCCTTTTCTTTCTGTCCTTCATCTTGAACCCTTTTTGCAAGCCTTAAGCCTCAGGTCCCTGAATGAAAATGTAGTGACTGTGTTAAGTCAGCCTGACACTCAGTGGGAAACAAGCCATGAACCAGTGACCACATTGGCAACATGTTGGGAGGAAATGACATTCATAGGGGTGTAAATTTATAAATGCTCTTATGGGTCTTAATTGACAGTAAGAACAAACCTATGGATTGGAGGACTTGTTGTGGAAATGACATGCACACGTACTGATCCATACTGTACATCTGAAGTGAACACTATGGCGCCAATGTGCCTGCACCATTTGAGGAAATCAAACAAGTAAAAGAAGCTAAAGTGCAAAGTAGCCTCATTGTTGATGGCGTGATACTGCATATTCTATTATAACTTATTTGTGCATAAAATGGTAATCTGTGAGGCATTTAAGAGACCCCCAATTAATTCAGACGAATCCTTATCATCCATATCATAATTAATAATATATCAGCTAGACAAGGCATGGAAGCATAAACGTTAATTTAGCAATGTGGTGCATTCTCCCAAAGCACTGTGAGGTAATATTCTTCTAATGTTTAGGGAATACACAACATTCCCCTCTACAACAGGTGCTTTTTCATTTTCTGTCTGGCTAGCTTTAATGATCTCATTAGACAGCCATTCTAACCGGGGAACAGCCTATAGCACCTCTGCCACACAACAGGGAGTACAACAACAACAATGATGAACAGAGAGGCTGGGCATTTCTCTGATGTCACAGCTGCAACAGAAGCTGCTTACTTACAAGATGGACACGACTCGGGGAGTGTACTAGAAAGGCTAATTGAATTCCCTGTGTACAGCCCTGCACAATGCCCTCCCCCGCTGCATGGAGTCTGGAGATGCAAGCAAAAAAACCTCTTACACGGAGCTGTACATTATTACCCAGAATTCTAGCCGGCAGTCTCAACAACTTCCTCTGCCAAGAATCAAATGGCACAGATTAATCATAGATTGCCTGATGGCAAAGAGTGTGGAGAAAGTGGTCTTGTAGGATGATCATACAGCCACTACAACATACATCCCCCACTACAAAAACAAGTGCTACACTGACAGTAGGTGTTTACATGCGTTTTTATTACCCATACCAGCCTGGTACAATACATGCAGTAAATTGCATACTAGATGTCGGGGTTGTAAGAAAACACTTTTGTGCAATACTGTATCATTTATACATTAACAATGTACATACAATGCTATATTCTTGTTTTTCTGCAGAAAAACACCTTGCAGTGAATTAAAACTCATATCTAGACGCATAAAAATTTACATCTGTGTAGTTTATATGTGTTTATTAAAGACTTCTGTAAGGGTTTTAAGGGGCACTGATTTGATTTTTCCTTGGTTTTCCAATATCCTCTTTCAAACTCTGCCATATGTGCTCTGTTTTCACTTACAGTAGGTGGGCTGTAACCTTCCACTTTCCAACAGGAAACACTGATTGGTTGAACTGCAGGGCATTTCCATAGTGACCCTGGATTAGATTCTGACAAAAGTTGACTGTAGACACACAATATATCATTTTCCATGAATAATTAAAAAAAAAAAAGTCATTTATGCTGCTTATCAGTCTGGAGCAAATTTTAGCTTCAGTCAGACTTGTGAGGTTAAATTCCACAGGCCCTTAAAGGTGGGACTAAGACACTTTAACCTGCCTATGATTAATTATGACATGAAGTGACGAATGACAAAACATCAAAGACCTTGTTTTTCCAGATGCATGGATTTCTCAGGATTAGCAGCAAGCCAGTTGTCATGGTATTTTACATTACAAAATTTATGTAAGCCTCAAAACCCAAATGATGCATTTTCATGGTATGAGACTTGTAATTTATAGCAGAATTATAAAGAGGTGCAATTTTTAGTCTTTGTGGCTAATTATCCATCTACTTAAAGGAAATGGTCACCTTTCAACTATTTTGATAAGCTTATTGTAACACGGCAACCACCTAAAACAGCCAAACTAGTCAAATTTACCCAGGAATCATTTCTGATTGACAAAAATGTCCTCAGAAAAATGTTATTGTATTATAAAACTCTCTTCACAAAGTAATGTCCCAAGTCATTTCGTGAGTTTGTTTAATAATCAATTGTATTTTGGAAGGAAAGTAGATAAGGAGACTTGGTGGTGGAATGAGGAAGTGCAGGAGTGTGTACAAAGGAAGAGGTTAGCTA
>JAQQAE010020280.1:0-10728 GCA_029823295.1 Pseudamia nigra | reverse complement strand
CCTACCACCTCCTTCTGGATGTACAGTACCATCACTCCAGACCCTTCTTACATAACACCAGACAGACAAACCAATGCTGTCAAAAACATAACCTCAACCACTTTGCTTGGCCGAGGTAATTACAACAACACAAGAACCCACAATTACAAGAACCCACGCACACACGGGGAGAACATGCACACTCTGCACAGAAAGGCCCTGCCACCCAGCATTAGGATTGAACCCAAGACCTTCTAGCTGTGAGGCACAAGCTACCCACTGCACCACCGTGTCATCCTATATAGCCCTATCTCACAATGGTGAAAAATATTTTTTTTAAATTCCTAGATTCAGAATGTGGCCCAAATCACCCCCAAAATCTAATCAATTGTTTCTTGTATTACTGCCAAGCTATCCTGAAAATTTCATCAAAATCCATCCAGAACTTTTTGAGCAATGCTGCTAACAGACAGACAAATCAACAGTGTCGAATACATAACCTCTGCAGCCTTGCTTGGCACAGGTAATGATTAGCTGGTAAAAACTGATTGGAATGCATTGAACCAAGGTGCATATAAACTCTGACCTCCACTTTAGACAACATCATTATTACTCCCTCAGATGTGTTTTTCCAGCAGGAAATTCTTTGCATCATTGCTCTGCTATGTCTTTGCATGTGTACTTGTGTGTCATTCCTTAGTGATGCACTTCATACAAATATATGAATTGTACAGGTTGGAAATGATGCAACCTTTATTCTCTGTTATTATCTGTGCTATTTAGGTGTCTATCATGAATTGTATTACAGTATATTAACTTTGAAACTCCATCCACTCTTGCAGTATTAAAAGAGCTTGCTTCTCTTCATCATTCTACAGAAAAAGAACATTTCCTTTGTGTATTTTTTTTTTTTTTCAGGCTACAAATCTGGTAACTGAGAGTGTGTTACCAGATGAATCATATTTGAAGTACACTACTACAAGAGACAGTGGCTCTATGAATTTCAATAAAATGTCACATTAACAGCGTCACTCTGAACATCAGTCTCTGTTGTTTTGTTCTAAAATCCTTTCTTTCAATAGTGTTCTTTGTCTCCAAACTGTAAACTGTGGGTTGGCTGTATGTGTAGTTGTTAGTCTGAATAAATTTGATGTCTGACAATCAACTGAGGATTGTTGCCTAATGCGCAAGTACTTTTAAAGATAAGACGTTAGGGTGTTGGTTTGGTAAATGAGATGGACTCATGACCCTCCACGGAACCTGCTCAATGTTATTGTACACCTTATAACAGTTTGCTGATTTCAGCATGTTGTTTAAGCACTGGTGTAAGTTTTTGGCTTTAAACATTTCCTGCAAAGACTGCAGAATATCATTATGCAATGTCTCAAGTGCACCTTCTGTCTAGTAAAATGCTATGTCTTTTTTTCCTTTCTCTCTGTTGTCTAGGTTATGCAATACTGCAGGCAATTATGGAAAGAGCAGGGCAGAACGGTTGGCAGGTCAGGCAACACATATTCCTGGAAACAGGCCAAAAAAAAAACACACACACAGTAACACTCATGACCTCATGCGCTGTACACATACAATATACAATTTGCATGATACCAACACACACAATTTATTGTCAATTCAACATCATTCTTTATTTGCTTGTGATTTGAGTGCTATCATTATTCTGGTATGCCTTTTGCTCAGTCTCGCTCTGAAACTGTGCTTGTGTGTGTTTACTCAGGTGAGTGCGATATGTGTGGAGAGTTTCAATGAGGCGGCATATCGTCGACTTTTGGAGGACCTGGATCGACGGCAGGAGAGAAAATATGTCATTGACCTGGAGCCTGAAAGACTACAGAGCATACTAGAACAGGTGATATCATTAATACTTTATGTCAACCATGTAATACGATAAGCACTTGAGCCAAAACGTGTACCAAATGTTAAGCCAAAGTAACTGATTTTTTGGATGCCACACTGTATTTTTATGCAGCAGTGTACTATCAGTGACAGACAGAGCAGAGATTACATCAGTAACCTCAGCTCCACCACACTTTCCCTCTGTAGCTCAGCCACCTCACATATGATTAGCACAGTCAAATGAGTGGGTTGTGATTTTGTCGTGTTTGCAATTTAATTTAACTTCTGCAGTAATTGTATAACAATGGCAGTCAGTAGTCTGTTCAAGGCGGGAACGCTGCATATTTATTCCGCCCCGCTGTTCTGTGTAAAAGGTACAAATGCGGAACAGAGGGGGTATTGTTGTCCTGCCTGTAAGATACTTCTTAACATGCTGACGCTGTTGTGTCACATCTCCTAATGTGTAGTGCCACCACGCTATCTAAAATTACACACTGGGGCACCATTATGCTCGCTTTGTTTGGTTCATTGTAAACAGGCACGGGCACAATAACAGGTCGACTTAATACCTTAGATATTTGTTTAAGTAGGTCTAGTCTTAAAGGTTCAGTAGGCAATACTTTTTAGTCGTTACTAGGCAAAGATTTTGTAATAATATTTCAGTAGATTGTTTAAGTGGTCTGAGAGAAAAAAGGGCTATAGAGAATCATGATTGGAGACAGATGCATAAGCTCATATACTGTATATGTCAGGGGGTAATAGAGGTGTTGGGGACCAACTGTGTTGCTAGTGCCCATAAACACACTCCTACTTCCTGACATATGAAGAGAAAACCAAACTTTTTCGCCGGTGTTTGTAATATGGAGTGAAAAATAATTTCTCCAACAGCTCCATCAGCATTGGTGGATAGAGTAAACAGAAAGAGTACTCAAGTAAAAGTACTGTCAGTTCATAAGTTCGATGACTCAAGTAGAAGTGTTCCTAAAAGTTTGTCATGAAAAACGGTTCAAGTGGTGAGTAACTTGTGGACTTGTAACTTGTTTTCTTGGTTATATTGTGCAGATTTATTAATTTACTTCATTATTTTGATTATTGTTGCTCATTTTGTTGTGAATTTTGTTGATTTGTGTTCCGTTGTATTGGTTATTTTGACAATTTTTAGTTAATTTACTTGATTGTTTTGTCAGTTCTTGCACATTTTATGGTGTACTTATTGATTTGTATATATATATGTTTTATATTGTGCCTGTTAAAAGTCATTTTTGCCCATTTTGTTGTGTATATCCTTCATTTTTAAAACATTTTGTTGATAATTTTGTTGATTTTTATTCACTTTGTACCTTTTGTGTTAAGTTACATGATTTCGTTGTTCATTTTGCTAATTTTGTTGCTTAATTGGGTTTTTTTGTATGATTATTTTGTTAATTTTGCGTTCATTTATTGGATCTCATGAATTTTTTTTGTTTATGTTATTCATTGAGCTGCAGCCAGCTATAAGCGAGTAGAAGTATATATTTTTTCTACCATAAACGTATGTGTGTAAAAGTAAAAAGTATTGGCAAAAGTGGTATATATGCTACTCGCTGAAGTACATTACTCAAATACATGTAACTGAGTAAATGTACTTGAGTACTACCCAGCTGTAACGGTAATCATGTCTTACTGAGGCTGAGAAAACACCAAGGGTTGTCTTTATGAGTTTAATTTTTGCAAGAATAAGAAAAGTTCAACAGACATGTATAACAGTAGAGGTTCTACGACGAGCACAAAATAAAGTCAGCTTATAAAGGAAACACCGGATACCAAGGAGAAAAGCAAATGGTGAAGTGATGGTGAAGTGCTGACTGCAGAGTGTGTGGAGGTGACATAATGAAGTATGCAGACACCATGCAGTCATCTTGCTATACAATCATCACAAAACTACTGTATGTGGCCAATGTCTACTGTATCTATCTATCTGCCTGTCTGTCTGTCTGTCTGTCTATCTATCTACGTATCTAAATTAATTAATTATAAACACACCATACTGTCCACAGTAATAGATTATGTGAGCTCATAAATGCGAACACATTTTGAGGGCACATACTTTGACACCTTATGCTTGTCCGTGTTCATTAGATTATCTGTCCTGCTTGATATCTGTGACTTGGGCTCAGACATCAAGCAAGACAGGTGTGTGTGTATTTATGTGAGTGTGCCCTTTGACTCTGCTTTCAGGGTTACATCCCATTGGTTCTGCCACCTCTCATCACATTATATCTTGTATCTGCACATGTGACAAACTCAATAATATGTAACACAAGCACACAGACATGCACAGATGCAAATACATACCACACATATAAACACCAAGAGTTCGTGGAATATAATAGAAAAAAAGCTTAGCTAAAGGCAGACAAACACAAAAGTATCAAACTTTTAATGCAGTTACCTATAAGGTTCAGACACACCGGCAGACAGAATGTTTCTTAATTGGCTTCTGCAGTGAGTGAACAGCAGACAGAGACACACACATCAGTGTATTCTGAGACAAGCATACAGACACAAACACATACTCCTGTCACAGTGGGCTCTGCAGTGCTGGCATTGGCCAGTGTCCCTGCTATGAGACACAGGCTGCTCTGTTTGTCTGCCCCTGCCAGCTGCACTATGTGTGCGTGTGTTGTGTGTCTGTCTGCATCACTATACAGCTGCTGATACATTTGGGTGACACAATATGCGTAAAATCTATTAATTACGTTGATGCACCATATTATTATGAAAATCTCTGGCATATTTTGCTTTTCACTGTACAACCTACATTCTATGTACTGATGCGCACACACACACACACAAACAGAAAGAGCCATAGAGTGATTTCCATTTATGAAAATACGAAATTGGCTGGGAGGGGAATAACTGATGTGAAGGTCAAATTGGTGATGGTGTCTTGATTTCATCAAATAACTACCTTCACTAAAAAAAAAATACCTCATTTAAAAAAATAATATTCACAGTTGATGTTGATGCAGATTCTGAAGGAGATGAACAGAGAGGAATGTATCGAAACATCTATAATGCTTGAATGCTTTGCCCTTGAGTACACCACCTTTAAAGTCTTTATCAATTACATTCATAGTCCTGTAAATTGTGACTCCTACCTTTGAGTCACCTGGTTTTCCACACTGTGGGATGAATGTACTGTAAGTGAAAACCAAACAGCAATGTTTTCTCTGTGTGTATCTCTTTCTCCAGGCTGTCAGCGTGGGAAAACATGTCAAAGGTTATCACTACATCATAGCAAATCTGGTAAGAACAATTAATGGCAAGGCCAGTGGCTGTTATTTCAGATTGAAACCTACTGTATTTACTCCACAGTTGGTTTGATGTACACTTTAATAGGCATTTCAGGCTAACTCAAGATTGAATGGAAGTTGTTAAAAAACTCCCATCCACAGTGGCATGTAATCAATACATATCCCTTCTAACTTAACTTTTTCAAAATATCTTAGCTACAGTATCCCCATTTAATCACACAATTCCCAGAAGTAATAATTTTTTGTTTGCATAGAAAAAAATAAACCATATTTGCTAATCTCACATTCTACTTTTAGTATTTCCCAGATGGAAATTGCCAGAAATCAGATTAACCTTTATTTTAGCATTTGTATAATATTGTGTTTTTCCTCAATACAGTCACAGAAGCTGCTCAAATACATGTTAAGAAATGAAGCATGGCTTGAACCTACAGCCTCTGGATCTGCAGCACTGGTGGTTAAAAAAAGGCCAGAGCTCTGCAAGGTTTTGACGATTACTATTCATCAATTCAGGAAAGCCTAACATATTTATCTCAGCCAAGGAGGGTATGTTTTTGACAGTGTGACTGTAGTTTATCTGTTTGATTGTTCACAGCATAACTCAGAACATTATGAATGAATTTGGATGCAATTTTCAGGTCATAAATGCCCTAAATACCAATCAATTAGATTCTGGGAGTGATCTGGATCATCGTCTGGATCCAGAAGATTTGTAAATGAGTCTATACCACTGTGAGATAGTTCAGCATTTGTCCTTGTAACACCACAAAAAAAAAAAAACACCCAGAAAATGTAGCCAAAAAAACATAGGATAACACCATAATAGATTCTATCAAACTATCAAGTTTGATCCAGATATGGACAATATTCTGGATATTGTGATCCAGAATGCTTATACATACAGTGGTTGAAGAAAAACAGCTAATTTGAGGTAGTAAATAAAGCCATAGACATGCAACTGACACTAAACTGTAGTGGAAAGTCTGGTGATTCAGTAATGTGCCCACGAATTTGACGGATCTTCAACATTTACAGAGCTATATCCATAAGAAAAATGCCATTTTGGAAAAATAATTTTTTGTGAAAAACTATTGAACTAATAATATGTATGTGATTCCAAATGCTAATGGTAGGTTTTCATGGTCAAAGAATCCAGTAAAGAGCATCATTTGTGTTCATTGTCGTGTCCCAACAATCGTATCAAGAGAAACTGAGCTGTCTTGGTAGAAGTCTGCACGCTTCAAGTGCTTTCTTGTTTTACTCTGCACCTTTATCTCCGCCCCTAACCCGGTTGGATCCCTCTCCATGACCACTTCACCACTAAGTGTCACTCTGCACGAAGTCTCACACGTAGCTGGGGAATCCACTTCATAATAAGTAGGAGTACAAATCATCAGGAATACTGTGGGAGAATGTGGAGTTAGGATAAGGAGCAGTGGTGCTCGCTCTTTCAGAAGAAGTGCAGCTCAATTCTCAGTTTATCTTTCATTCACTGTTCCTTCTTTCGTACTTTCAGGGTTTTAAGGACATATCTTTGGAGAGATTCATGCACGGAGGGGCCAATGTGACTGGGTTCCAGCTGGTAGACTTCAGTAAACCAATCGTCATTAAACTGATGCAGCGCTGGAATAAACTGGATCAGAGAGAGTACCCTGGATCTGAAAGCCCCCCTAAGGTATTAAAACACTTGTTCATTATCAATTATATCAGTGGTAGTGGTGAACAATTTGGAATTTTTATATCTCAAATGTAGATATCAAGGCCATTCAAATGGCTTCAGTAAACTAGTCAGATTATGGCCTCCTCAGACTTGGCTTTAACATGTTTTTTTCATGATCTGGTCACAAGTTGACAGCTCTATGTACCACTTTTAAATTAGAATGCATCTCAAATGAGGACTCCTGATCTTGTTTCATTTCCCTGCTCTATATGCAAATAGAGAAGCTCAAATAGTTTAAAACAGTGCATTTCTTAAGCCATTTTGGATGCAGCAGAACTGTCAGATTAAATGGACGGGCTTTGCATCGTTTAGATGCAAATGGATCTCCAATAACGAAAGTGTCAGAAGAGTGACTGATAAATGAAAGAATATTTTACTACTTAACATTCAGTACCTGGATAAAAAAAAATTATGTGGGCAACATTTAAAGTGGAACATTTTTCCTGGAATTTACTCAATTTTTGAGTTGATGTAAATTAGGATCTTTGAATATTCTGCTTCTTTGTATTAGCTTTGTGATCTTACTGCTTTGTGATCTTATGTCTTCAAAACACACTTATACGATGCCATAAACTTGAATGTAATGACATAATCTGAGTCCTTTACTGATTCTTTGAATGTGTTCTGGGAGATCAGATCTCAGTGTGTCCTACAGTAAATGTGTCAAAAACATTTCAACACCTGCCATCAGAGCTCTCCTCATGAACATATCACATTGACCCATGAACAGGCATTGTGACCATGCGGTTGACCTTTTTGTGTAATCAAACTGCTCATATAAAATCTCATGAAAAAAAAAAAACATTTTTGTCTGTAAAAGTGAGTACAAATGAACAAAAATACTCAAGAAAATGAACAAAAGTGAAAAAATGCCCAGAAAAATGAGGAAAAGCAAACACAATATTCAAGAATATGCATAAAATAGAACAAACTAATGAAGAAAGTGAACAGAAATGTACAAAATAATAAATGATTAATAAAATACACAAAGTGAACCAAAGTAAGTAACAAAATAAGTTAAAAATGCAAAATAAGGAAGAAAAATGAACCAAAATGAAGAAAATAAGCAACAAAATAAACAGGTGAATGAAACGAAACAAGCGACAAAATGGACTTGAAAAGAGGAAAGCGATTGATTTTAAAAAAAATTTAAAGCTTTATTTCTTACTGGGTCAATTATAGGGTTAAACACATGCCTTTGCTTCATCTGAACAGATCTGGGATGTCCTCAGTGTTCACATTTCAGAGTGTGCCTTCATAAAGTCAATCAGAGTGTGAACTACAGTACACAGAAGAGGTGAATTGACTGATCAACTGTAATTGCCCTGATAAATTCCTTTATGATTCAGTGTCATGATATCTCCATTTACCACCCTCTGTGTCCATTATCTACCTTTTCTAGGCGACATTAGAGCCTCAATTTATTCACTTGCACCCCCCCCCTTCCTTCCTCTGGCTTTGTAGTTCTCTCCTCCCTCAGCACAACCTCTATTGACCTGATGCTGACCTGAAGCAAAATGTGGTTGGTTTGTGCATACATTAACTGGAAATATGTCCACCTACCCATTAAAAATACATAATACTGCAGCTCTCTCTCCGTTGCTCTCTGACTCACATGCAGATGCTTCCAGTCTCTCTCACAAACACACACAATGTAATAACTATTAAAAGAGATGCTATTTATGAGTTTCTCAGCAATACAAACATAAATTGATGGTCATATTTACTCATTATTGTCATGTCATTTTTCATTCAGAGACCAGTGTTAATTGGCTAATCATCGTTCTTAGATTCACCTGATAAATTCCCATCAGTGCATATCGGCTGCATCAGTACTCCAGCAGTTTAATTTATTAATGGATCTTTACTTCTGTATGCATACTCATTACTAATAGGGATAGAGAATGCAAAATCGAAGTATATATCACAAGTGTAAGCATTACAAGCCCTCACACATTGCTCTTATAATTTAATTATCTGCACCTTATAAACAAGGAAATGCAGATTTTAAATGATATAACATAATAACAGAAAACCAGTTATCTCTAGCGACAACAGATGCCTCCAAATTGCTCTAGGCTAATTGGGGCTGTGTAAAAAATGAAGCTCAGTTAGCCTTGGGCCAACTCGTAGCCTTAGGCCAAGTCGAACTCAGGTCTAATAATGTGCAGTGTGAAAAGCACCACTGGGATTTATCCTTTTTACACTGCAGACTGGATTTTGAGCTAGCTGCTTTTGGCCATCAATCAAAATCTCTTAACCCAGTGATTTTCGCTTGGTGTGCCTTGAAATGAGTTCATGTGTGCCTAGAGATTTTGTTGAAAAGTAATGAAAATGATCAGTGACCTGGTGTAGAAATATATTAACTTCTTTAAAATGCAAAATTCTTCTTGGGGTCTGTCCATCTCATTTCTTTCTCTGCCAATAATGTTTATACTATAGGTTATAATATATGCATATTTTCCAGATCGTGGACTGTGTTACCATTTCTTTAATCATTTGTAATATATACAGTATTTTATGCACGGCCAAATATTTATTGTTTAAAAACCTACTTTTTCAAAGGAAAAAACATCTTTTTGGGGAGTGTGGACTGGATGAGCTTCAAAATGTCCTGGTTCCCATAGAGTTACACTGGATATGTCTCTAAAAAATGCTAAGTGAATACATTTTTGTCAGAAGTCATCCTTGTCTGAAAGAGTTCATCTTTATTTTGTCCCTCTAATATTAACATAAGGCAAATAGTCTGGCAAATATCTATCATGCTGCGTTTTATTGAATAGTCTGTATGACCGCTGCCTGAGGAGTCAGGCCAAATCGGACCTTTGTAGCTTGTATGTAAACCCCTCAAAAAAGTTAGGAAGTAGTATTTTCTCTGTGTTAGTTATACCAGCTCATATTGTATTTTATATTGTTGGAAGGCCTGATTAGTGACCTATACAGCAAGGTGTAACCTGCAAGAATCGTGCATTCATGGAATAAGCAACACAGCTAAGTGTGTGGGTAGGTCCCCAAAAAATGTGCCAAAATCCCCTGTAATATTCTTCACTCTTTCTTGAGCTTCAAGTGCTGCCAGGTGTTTGCCAGTTGCAGGTGTATGCCTGGCACCTGATTGGCACCTAAGAATGTGGGACAGTGTCATGTTCAGTGATGAATTGAGGTTCTGTCTGCGGAAGCTGAGTGACAGGATCAAAGTATGGAGGTGATGTGGAGAATGCTATGCAGATTGCTGCACAGATTGCTCTTTCTATGAGGGCAGTGTGATGGTGTGGGGTGGTATCTCTCTCACAGGCAAAACAGAACTTGTCATCACTGAAGGCAATCTCAATGCAGTGACATATTGGAATGAGATTCTGAAGCCAGTGGTGAGACCATATCTCCAGAATCTGGGACCTGACGCCATCCTCCAGGATGACAACACTTTCCACCACAGAGCCAGGATCATCACCTCCAGTACCTCTAGAATTTGGGAGTGGCGAGGATGGAATTGTCTGCCGTGACTTCAGACCTCAACCCATTTCAACACTTGTCCGATCAGCTTGGATGTGCTGTACATGCCAGAGTGATCTACAACTCCTGGTTGAGGGGTGGGACGCAACATGTGACCAGGCTAGTGACCAGCATGAGGAGGAGGGGCCACACTTTTATCCATGTTGCTCATTCTATGAGTGCATGATCCTTGCAAGTTGTACTTCCTTGTGGTGATTAATCATCAATTGGTATTATTAAAGAACTTTTATTTTATTTTCATTTTAACTGTTTACTTCATAAAAACACATTGCTGCTTGATAGACAGCTCATCTGTGATTCAGAATGGTTCAGGAGTTACATTAACAAGACTGAAAAATGACTTTGATAGGCAATCTTTGGAGTTTTACTAAG
>JAQQAE010020279.1:0-10728 GCA_029823295.1 Pseudamia nigra | reverse complement strand
TTGCTATAGTACTTTCAGGCAAAGTCTCTGAGCCAAGTACTGACTTGTGGCAACATTGGCTCATCTGTCTGCCTACTTGTTCACAGTAAGGGTCGTAATGGGTGTCGATAATTAACAAATGGGCTAAAAAATACTTACATCTTCATTGAGAACATAAAGAGGCATGGGACTCCTGCGACCAAGTGTAGTTGGTTTAGGTACAACATCAACTGCAAGTGAATATAGACATTTTAATACTGGCTGAAATGAGACTAAAGGTACAACTGAAAATCAAAAATTGGTATAAATATGGCTATGATGTGACTTCTCACCATCATGGCCATTTTCACTCTGCTCCATGTAGATAGGAGCTCTTTGGGGGACAGGTCGATGCTTCTTCTTTCTGCAGCAAAAAAACATTAAATCTTTGCTTTTAAATGAAAACTGCTGAAGTAGTAAAGTTTGGTTGTACAATTGAACTACTTGAGATTCTATCCACATCTATCTGAGAAAAACTTCAAAGCCAATGAGAGAGAGAGAGAGCGAGAGAGAGAGAGCGAGAGAGAGAGAGGTGGATGAATGGGCAGAAAACTGGAAAAGGGCAAAAAGAGGAGAAAGAGTAGTTCTTACTTGGATGGTTTCCAACAGGCACACACTGTCACCAGGGTGATTAAGAGGAATATGCCCCCGGTGGACAGGATGATGTATAGCGAGCTCCGTCCTAAACCAGAGGGAACAAGATGAGAAAGAAAGAAAGAAAGAAAGAAAGGAAGAAAGAAAGAAAGAAAGAAAGAAAGAAAGAAAAGAAGAAAAAAGAAAAAAAGAAGCTGTGAATAAGCAGCAGATGTTTGCAGGTTTTTCCATTAAGCTGAATTCTTCCTTTGCTTCTCATAGATTAACCATCATGTTTGGCCTGTTTTACCAGTGTACTATTTGTAAAACCTGTCATTTTTGGCACTCCACCTGGACTGAAATAACAATTTCTCTTTTGAAACAGAAAATATGCACTTTTTGCACCATCTTAGGTGCATTATTTTTTTCCGTCACAGCTTGAAAGGCCTTTGGAGTGTGCTGTTTTCAGTGAGGTGCCATGAACCAGTGAAAGCAGTTACTCACGTTGAGACTTCGTGCGCTGCTATGCATGCAAAGGGACTAGAGAGCGGTTTGAGTCCCTGTAGCTTTCTCTTCATGCTGCACATCACAGTAAAGCAGTAATGAAGTCAGGATTACTGCGGCCCACTGAGGCAAAGCTTCCTCCCTACTTGCTTCCTTTTTCTGCTCCCTCCTCATAAATAACTGTCTATTCACTGAATTACACACACTCAGTCTCCCTGCCTGACATGTGTCTCTCTACTGGCGACCCACTATCAGCCAACTCTACTGTGCTCATGGCCTGGATTTGGGTTTGTTGTAAACAACATTGTTACAGAGGCCTGGATTCTTGTGTATGGGTCAGCATTCGATGATAATTGCTTCTGCTAGCCACTGAACATGGCCTATTGTTGAAGTGAAATCAGTTTTCATCATCGACTGAGTAATTTTAAAGAAGTGTTGCATCCAGCAAACATCTATAACATCCTACAAACTCAAATTAGAAAAAGTTGAAAGAGTATGAAGATGCAAAAACAAAAATGAATGCTGATAGATGTACATAAAATGTGTTTATTGTAAACAGTAGGAGCACAACATATTTCATATTGTCTGGTCAGTTTTGTTTTATTGGAAAATATTCATCCTTTATTCATATTCAGGCCTGTAACACATTCAAGAAAAACAATGGAACAGGGCAATTTAGGCCTTAGTCTATGCAAGAGGTTTAATATTTAAAGAGCAATGACAAATCAATGTTTGCCAATTTCTCTACCAATACCAGTTCAAACTTTACTGTGCCGTGGGGAAGCCTTTAGTTAACTGTGTCCAGATGCATTATGGACTTCTCTGGACCTGAAAGTGTCTGGGATGGAGTGTCACCCAATGGAAACAGGGACAAGGGTCAGGCCAAGCAGTCTTGGGGTCTTCTTGGGAATAAATGGATGGTTTTTGCTGTAGAATTCCATAGTTTAGTATTTGACAAACGTTTAATGTGGTTTTATAAGAATCCTCTTGATGTGTCTGAGGGGTCAAGGAATTGACGACCTTTATTCACTGCAAATTCCTTGACTCTTTTATATCTCTTCAGTGCGTTGATTGTAGAATACCCAACTTGTCTTATTTTTTGCCATCTTTCTCACAGGATTGTTGTTTTTAAAGCTTTCCTTTCAGAATTTTTTTACTCATTTACGGGCAAACTGATGATCTTTGACTTAAATTCTTCTTTGATGCTCCTTTGCACTGAATTGTGAAGTCAGCAGTTCACATCACATTTCAAATCATACGGTTTATTTATTTTAATACATTTTTATCCTTTAATTGCTCCATTGTTTTCTTTCTCTTGAATGTGTCACAGGAATAGATGTATATCTTCAAATAGAATGAGGTTCACCAGCCAAAACAAGCCAGTATTATACAGTATTATATTCATACTGTTTTCAATATCAAAAGTAATTTTAGCATTGCTGGGTTACATTTTTTTATTTGCATGTTCCATACTGTTCCAGCTACTCCTAATTTGGGTTTCTAAAGGTAAACAGCATAACTTAAAATCCTACCGGTGTAACATGCCACCTACTGTAGACAGTGAGCCTGACAGGAGTGCTCTTCATGCTGCTGATGGGGTTTTCCACTGTGCAGGTGTAGATGTCATCATCTGACATCAGGACACGTGAGATGGTCAGCACCTTTTGGTCATGTGAAAGCAGCATGCGGGAGTCATTTGCCAGATGCTTGCCTCCTTTCAGCCATCCATAGACGGGCTTCGTGCCATTGTCGTGGGAACAGTGCAGGTTAAAGTACTCGCTATACTCCAGCACAGACGAGGCCATCATCTGGATATAAGGCCTGGACACAAGAACTGAGGACAAAGACAATGAAGGGTTTAACACTGAATTCAATAATATGAAGTGATGACTGATTTTTTTAGCTGCATAAAAAAGGATGTGTGAAATCAGAGAGCAGTGAATGTCATTTTAAAAAATATCTCCAATGCTATGAATCATTGTTGAATCATCTTGTAGAACTAATCTTGCAGCATAGCTTTGCAACTAGTTGATCTCTGGAGCAGATGTTGTATTTTAAACAGCCACTGATATTTTTTCATCCTGCAGCTCTTCTTCAGTGCCCCATTCTGATTGCTCATATACAATATTTAGAAACATGAGAAGCTGCAGCTCTTCCAGAGGACAATAATTCTGCATACCATCCACAGTGAGCTCAATGTAATGCTCTCCAGTGAAGGAGTCATCTGTGATAGAGATCTCCACCTCGTATGCCCCTTCGTCTGACAGCTGCAGGTTGTGAAGCAGCAGTGAGCCATTCTCAAACACCAGGATACGGTTGCGGTACTCAGGCCTCAGGTTCCCAATGATGTCAGTGCCTATGGACTGCACGACGGTGATAGGTTTCTCTTTGTCCCTCTTTAGTTGCCACTTAATGACAGGTTTGTCAGAGCTGCTGCTGGAGTAACTGACTGACAATAGGGCCTCTCTGCCCACTGTGCCCCTCACCACCTGTGTATGGCTTGTCACATTCACCCCTGACACCTCACCTGGAAAAACAGCAGAAGGACACAGGTATGACAATAAACTGAAGAGCAGAGGAATACAGGAATAATGAGGGTTGCATAGGGACACAACGTAAACAAAGGCAGCCTTTGATGCTCAGCCAGTGGAATAATCTATTCATGCTTCGTAAAACAATAGAGGATTTCTACCTAAATGACACTAATTACTGCCACACTAATTACTACTGTTACAAACAAGTACAAACAATCAAAGGTACAGAGACACGGGTACTGTGATCCTGCACACCAGGAATGGAAAATAAAAATGCTAATTCACTCTGCAGTGTAATTACAATTCTGACTTTCATTTTGATTGAAAACTACTGTTTGGATTTATCTTTGTTTTATTTTCACTCATGCAAACCCTTTAGTTAAATTTGCAGGACAAACAAAAAATGAGAAGCAATTGTTCTGACCTGTGCAGAATTCATTCCTGTGAGATTAATATTTTTTATCCTGCCTGTCAACGAAACAAAGCAAAAGTATAGAGATGTTCAGAAAACTTAACACTTTATCATAGAGAATTTTTCCTTTTGTTTTTTAGGACACTCTGTCACCAATGAATACTTTTAGCAGCTGCCCCGCACAGCTAGCGCTTCATTTAGGTGTGCTCATGACTTTGCGTTATGTATTATACAGGGAAAAAAGTAAGGCTTATTGCACTGCACAAAATACTACTGAGACCAAATTGTGATTTTTGGCAACAAAAATCAATAGATTCATCTAACCATCTAATTTGCAGTCTTAAGAGGTATAAAAGGTTTGATTGCCGCATTTGATTCCAAATCATTTTACCATTATATATTTATCTTGTTTAAACTTCTTTCTCTGCACTTTTACAGTTAATTTCCTTGTTTTGTTTTTAACTGTATTTAAAGGCGTGTCTCATCATAAACTAATCTGTGAATGTGAGCCACTGAACAGTAGATAACAAGGGTAAGTCCCTCACACTGCACCCCTTAAGTGCCTCAGCTCACTTATAAACAATGTCTGCTGTGTAAGAAGGTATAACTGCATGTCCAGTCTTTTTTGTACCGTCAGAGTCTAAGTCAATGCAAGGTAATTGTGCTTTTCCAGACATTTATACTTTCTTCTAATTGGTTTTGATTTTCTTTCCATTTTGCATTTTGCTTAAATATAATTAATCAATGTGTTTTTAAGTCTTGTTACAGAGCATTGTATTTTGCCTGCATCTGAAGAGTGGTGACTGACTGTCACCATTTTGTACAGCCAGCCTAATCACAGGAACGAGATCGAAAGTTGATTTAACTATGGGCCATCACATCTTGACTGCTAATCTGTTCTCACACACCCCCCAGAATTATTTCATGACCCCTAGTAGTGAACATGCAATACTCCAACTGTGATTTGTGCTCTCCAATTATCCTCCACCTCCCACAGGGATACAGGGAAAAGGTATTATAGTGTTAGCCACATTTCATTCTTTATAGAGGAGTTCTGTCTTGGAAACCAAACACAGCCAAGCTATTATGTTCTCAGTGAGGTTCCTATAACTCAATGTAGCTGGACACATGGAGGCCTAAACATTGGCTCTAGGCCTGCGAGGGGCATCCTACTGTTACAGCCCTCTCTGATGAAACAAGCAATGTAGAGGAGAGTGAGTGAGTGAGACTCTGTGCTGTTCACTATTCTTTGCAGTGAGGCAGTTAGCATGGCATCTCCTCATTGCCGTGGTAACCATTTGGTCCGCCTGACCGGGGTTGCCAAGGCAATAAGACAAAGGCCATGATTGTTGAAACTACTTTCCTCCCTTGAAAAGAGCGAGAGAGGGAGAGAGACTCTTTGTCAGTGGTGAAGTTGGAGATAGACACAGAATCCAGTTATTCTACCAAAACAGCTCACCATGCTCTTACAGACCATTGAACTAAATCACACATTTTTAAACCTAAATCACCACCTAAATCACCACACAGTTGTTGACAGAGATTTCTCATCCCCCAAACCCCACACTCATAATAACAACCCTTACCCTATTTAACAGCTCCTCAGAAATCCTAACATAATCACACTTAACCTACATGTCCTGTTCTTACAAAACCTACAATAGCCACTCCAGGCTCCCTTTAGCTTGTTATGAGGCCTAATAGAAAGCAGCAAACCTGATTTAATCTGTTGAGCACAAGGAAAACAAATAGAAATTCCATCTGTACTTTAACCAGGATTAATTTTAATTAACAAAAAGTAGGAATCTAAGATGCACTAAGTTGATGCAAACAAAGAAAGCAACTGAAGAGTGTAACATAAGGCAACCTGTCAATTGGTGGTTGTTGATCATTTCAGAAAAGCCAAGCAAATATTTAAACTTACCTGTGAAGAGCAAGAGGAGGAGACCAAAGAGTGTCAGCAGTGGAGGAACGTCAGGAAAAGTGTTGTCTATAGAACAGCTCTTTCTCTTCACCTTCATCTTGTGTCCTGGGCAGAGTCTTTCTCCCACTTAGTGAGCATGGTTTATCCACCCTGGGCACGTCTCTGTGGCTCAACACTCTCTCCACTGCCTGCCTGCGATACTGGCCTCTGCCTAGTCACACTGAGCCCCACTCTGCTCACAGCACCCCAGTCACTCACAACAACAGCCAACTGTGTGTGTTTGTGTGAGTGTGTACTCCTGTGAGACATAGTGTAGATAAGCTTCTCTTTCACTGAAACAAACCCAAAGAAGAACATTAGTGTTTTAAGACCTCTATCTAAAAGTGGCAGTTATTTCAAGAAAGTTCCCTTTAAAATATTTATTTTTTTCAGTCTTCTTTAAACTCTAAATAAACCATTAAACAGTTGAATGCCATGCTGAGCTATTTCTCAAGAATTCCCTCAGAGATGAACAACTGTGGCTTGGCCAAAAAGCAGCTTCAAGAGGAGTCCACTTAAAACCTCAAGATGTCTGGATTAGAGAAAAAAAAGACCCCCCCTCCCCCTATCGGCCCACTTTTGTGACATTGTGCAAACTCCTCTTCAGACTAGAGCCTCCCAATAAACTCACAAACACTGCTGATCGAGACAAAAACAGAACAGCGGAGCCATTTCAGTTCTGGGTGCTATATCATCTATCAGGTGGATCATCTATGATGAAATGTTTGCTGTGATTAAAAAGAACAAATAACCATCAAAGGCAATCTTGTTCAACCTGGTTTGTCCAGTAGGTGGTGTAAAAGTCATATTTCTGTCACACTGAGTGAGTCAGGAAAGCAAGTGAAGAAAATAATACTTAGAAACATGTTGATGAGATTGTTTTTAAAGAGGTAGAACTTGTGTCTGTTGTTGTTGCTACTTTTTGCTTTTTATTTCATACATATTAAATATTCATTATGTTTGAAAAAATGCATATGGATCCAAAGGTGTAAATGAAATGGGATGATGTCACTTAGGTGTCAGAAATGTTTTCACGTGTACAATCCTCATGCTTCATCCAGTGGCTGCACTGTGTTTTGTTTGTACTGACTGACTAATTTCATTACACAGTAAGTCTTAACTCCCTGGGAGAGCAGCCTATTGTGAGGGTTTTATTTAGAGCATTTTGTTTTGCGCACAGAGGGAGTGTTTTATGCAGAGGAGGAAAAATGCTTGATAGAAAGCTGTAAGAATGTGGGAACAGCTGCTGTCTGTCATCACTCTCCCAGGGCCCCGAGTGCTGTGTAGTTGGCCTTCAAAGCTGAACCTCTACCCTCCACCTCTGCCCTTGGTAAAAGCATCACCTCCCTCTTCCTTTCATCTTCTAACACACTCTAAATCAAGGGGGACACTTTCCAGTCAATAGAGGAAGAAAGCAAGGGCACAGATGAGCGCCTGTCTGCCTCACTGTGTGTGTGTTCATGTGGAACTGTCACATTTATTGCACAACTTGACTGATGTAACTCAGCATGAGTCAGACAGTGAAGGTTTAACATGGAACAGCCAAACAAATGTGATGAAATGTGTAATGAGACAGCATGAAGCCACATTTTAAATAATTTTATTATACTGTACTTGGCAGCAAAACTATAGATCAGCGTTTCATATTTTGATGTAAAGGAATTACAACTCATTTATAATGCCACCTTGAAGAGCCACTAACAATTCCGTGTTGTTGACCATTCTCTGATTTATCTCAGAAATTGTCCCATGCTGCACTGCAATGGCCCTCCCAACTGATCAATTTGCAGAGACAACCTCAGGGGCCTTTGAAAGGCTGCCTCCGTCTTCTTAATAGAACGATACACCAGGAAAACGCATAAACCAATTAGCAGAAATCCTGTTATCATGGTTCCAAATAGATAAAGGTCTTCTATATCTTCCGATTGACATCGGTGTGAGGCAGATAAGTTTCCAACTCTCCCAGGAATCTCTTACATGCCCAGCAGTGAACTTTCCATCAGAACACACAGGTTCCCCCAAACCCATCTTCCTAGTTGAAAAAAGGGTGTCAATTGCGTTGAGGGTCCAGCTGATCAATTCCATGGTGATTTAGGTTTAGCTCAAAAGCATACATGAAGACAGGACACAGCAAGTGGGGAAGCTGGGGACAGGAGAGGAGGAGAAATACATCCACCCTCTAGAGAGCCAAAAGAGAAAAAACATTTTCTCACCAAATTCACAAACCATCCAAATGGAACAGTTTGTGTGCCTTGTATAGAGTTAATTTGTGCCACCGTCTTAATGTGCTTCAGACAGTCAGTTTTCTTGTGCAGAGCAGTGTTAATTTCGTTGACAAAAAATTTTCAGCATTGCTTTCGTCATGAATATATTTTTGCGGCCAAAAACAAAAACAAAAAATTAAGTCAATAATTGAGACTAAATCTATGATTAAATTGACTGACATTTTTGTCAACAAATAAATACGAGACAAAGCTAGATATTGACGAAAACCAATCAGAAGGAGGGAAATATATGAGGAAATGACAAAAGAGCCACTCGATAAATGGAAGAGGCGGGACTGGATGAGAAGAGAACCAGTCAGAGTGTGCCTTATTGAGCGGCGAGGGGAAACTCGCCACTGTTTTGAATATGCTCCCGCGAAGACAACAGACAAAGAGATGGTGATAAAAAGACCGAGAAAATGTCCAAGGCTGGGACAAAAACAAGGGGACATTTGTGACCATTTCACGTTTGACAATTATGAAAACAAGACAAAGTGTAAAGCATGTGGAACAGTCATTTGTGGGAAGAACACAACAAATTTGAAGAGACATTTACAGAATAACCACCCGGATATTTCCTCAAAGGTAAATTCATTTGGACTTCATTTTGTTTTATTGTGTGAAATAAATTTGTATAAAAACTGCAGTTCACCAATGTTGTTGTCGCCTTAAAATGTGACAAATTGATTTCTTGGCGAGTTGAGTAAAATAAAGTGTCACCTTTGTCATGTTAGAAACATGCAACATTATGTTACTGTCATGATACAAACATGATTAATGTTTTTTATGCAAATTTTATGTTTTACTTGTTAAAATGTTATTATTAGATTAGTGTCATGTGAAGCAGTCATTAAATGACATTTTTATTAAGGAAAAAGTTATGAAATCTTTTGACCCACCTCACTGCCAACTTCTTTAGTGTTTACTGCTTAAAATTCAATTTACTGTAAATGTAAAAACATACTGCAAGTCTTTAAACATTTTGAAACAAGTTGCATGAGTTACTGATGAAGACAATGAACCAAGTGGAAAAAAAGCATAACATCCCAGTAGAACATTGCAAAGGTTCTGTTAAGTACTACGAAGCAGGTGTAATTTCCTTTAGTGTACACACATTTAAATTAGAAAAAAAAATACATTTTAATCTAAAATAATAAGTAATTTTAGTAGACTAAATCAGTAATGGATTTAGTTGACTAAAATTTCTTATTATTGTCATCGACTAAAATTAGACTGAAATTAAAACAAATTAGCTGACTAAATCTGGACTAAAACTAAGATTAATTTTAATCAAAAGACTAAGACTAAGACTAAAACTAAACTAAATTAAACTAAAATGTCTTGTCAACATAAACACTGGTGTAGAGGAAGGATGGATACAAAGTCCATAGCCCTATTAGTGCTACTACAACTTCTGTACAAATCCATCTTATGGCAAGAAACACTCTGGTAAGTAAAGAGAAAAGACAGTCCAGCATTATTTTAAGAAATGAAGGTCAGTCAATCGAAAAAAATCTCAAGAACTTTGGATGTTTCCGCAAGTGCAGTCGCCAAAACCATCACATTCTGTGATGAAAGTCTCATGAGGACCATCCCTGGAATGGAAGACCAAGAGCTAATTCTGAGCTTAATAGAATTACTACAGTAGCTTCAGAAAACACCAAATTCCAGCAATTTCCATCAAAGCTACTATAAATGTCTTTACTTTGATCAATCTACAATATGACACGTTTAGGGTTGTCTAACATTTTTTTGTTTACTACATAACTCTCTATGCGTTGTTTAACAGTTTGCATGTCATCAGTGTTAACATACAATGTTAAAAATAATAAAAATAAAGAAAAATTACTGAAGGAAAAGGTATGTCCAAACTTTGCTAGTGTATATCCTTTCACTGTAAATTAATACACATTGTGATTGTTCAGTTTTTTTGTTATTTTTGTTTTATTGTGTCCTTTTTTTGTTTTGTTTTGCTTTACTTTGGTTACCTTTTTATTGCTAGGTCTCCCTCCTGACATATAGGATTTCTTGTTTTTTTAAGAATCTTCACAGAGGGCAAACCACACTCAAATACTCACTGGAACACTGTAACATATTTGTGTATATAATTTTTTTAATGTCACTGTAAGAGATTAAGATATCCAGGAATTCACTTACAGCATACATTTGCTCAAAATCATAGACTGTATATGTTATGGACAAAGTGACAGTGACGTCACCCATTAGTTTCTGAAGGGCCATTTTGAGGCCAATCGACTTGTCACTTCCTGGTCGGCATATTGGAGCCAAAAACAGGATGTAACCATATTTGGACAAACGGCAGTGGGGCTTACGACGTGTTCATGCCAGGGGACTCATGGGAAACTAATATTAGCCGCTAGCTAACTTCACCACGCAGTGTCAAACAAAGTCATATTACGGTGTTGTTAGTGTAAACACTTACCCACAGCTGCAGTCGAG
>JAQQAE010020278.1:0-10728 GCA_029823295.1 Pseudamia nigra | reverse complement strand
CCAAAAGTTGTCAAAAAAAATCCACAAAATCCAAAAAAAAACCCCACACCACACTTTGCATATCTCCTCCTTCTTTCATACTGTGCATGAGCCTCCAAAGGAATTGATGAAGTGATCAAGTATTTCATTATACAGTATGGCGAGTCATCTAGCATCCTATTTAGTGTTTAATACTTAATGTAACACTTACTGTATGTTACTGTTATCAAACAAAGGTGCATGTGTTAACTTTAGCTAAAGTAGCGGGAATTACTTGAATGAAATCACAGAATGTCACATGTAATGCAGTTCACAAACTAATGGCCGAAGTCAGAGTGGTCATATTCATTTTTCACTGACAATGGGAATGGTGGTTATATGGCATGTATTGAGCAGAAAAAAAGATTAACACTACAACAGCAGACGGGTCAAATTCATAGTGTATCTACATACTGTATGTGCACCAGTATGTATGTTGCCTTTTTTAAAACCCTAACCCCAAACGCTAATCCATAACTATAACATGGGACTGGGAAACAAAAAAAATGACCTACAGCTCCTCCACTGTTTAGTACAACATTCCTAAAAATATGTTGTTTTGCTCTCCCCACTGTTAATGTGATATAAATCCAGTGAAATTTACTGCCAATCAAAAAACATAGACTTTTGCAGTATTTATGGTTAGACACAAGTTCTTATGCAGCAGCAATATGTTGTGTGTGATCTGAAAGATACTCAAGTAATTTATAACTTTTTACTTGTACTGTTTTAATTAAAAGAGAAAGAGTTTATGACTGTAACAAGCATGTAAATTAATTTTCTTATAATACTCACTTTCACTGTCATTTAGACTGAAGTATCACTGAGAGCAATGCAACGCAATTAGAGTTATTAAAGATACTTTATGAACTAGAGGGCACACCTCCACCACAGCACCCCTTTGTAATATACAGGGATTTTGATAAAACTGTTGACAGAAATTAGAATATGTGACAGAGAAATGTTAGTCATGTTTAGTTATGAAAAAAAGTGTATCAATTTTCCATAATGGCATAATGGTAGTGGATTTCCAATCTGGAGCAGCCATAGGCCAAAATAAGTAACATCATCCAATTGCTTAACCTTAAAACATGTCTATAGCATTTGGAATCATTAATTTATCTTCAATAGATTAAAAGTTATGAAGAAACATCTGATTTTCCAAAATGAGGAAGCAGATCTCATACCTGTCAGGACTTTTCATGTTTGACAGATACACAAATCTGTTAGAAACATGCTGGATCTACATGACCTCAGTTACACATTTGTGGTAGTCCCATGTTTCTCTCTCCATTACTTGACTGTAGCTCCATAAATATTGTCACTCTCAAAATATACATATCACAGATCCAGATCGGAAATAAACAGACATGAAAACATAACCTTCTTGGCGGAGGTAATAAAACTAGAGGACTGAATATAGCTGATGATGAAATAAACTCTTATTATGACTTGAGTCATTCATGAAGAGAATTACTTAATACAATGACAGAGGACATTTCATGGGTGACAAATTGGGTCAATTTGACCTATTTAGTGGCTGTTTTAGGTATAGAGCAAACCCCTGTGGTTCTAGTGTTCAAAAGAAAGCATAAAACAGAAGCAAAGTAAGTCACCATGAGACATATCTATAGTTCTTCACATATTTTTCTCTCTTTCTTCCTCCCACCAGCTGCAACTAAACCCAGTGGGAGGAAGCCGTCATCTTCACTTTCCCTCCTTTCTCCTTCCTCTCGTTCACCTTTCCTTCTTCTTTTCTCCCCAGAATTAAACCCATCAAGATGAGGCTATATCCCCTCGTTCTGTAGGAGGGGAAGGTAAATCTATAAAGGCTTTGCCTGGTCCCCAGCCGATCAATTGATGTTTGAGTGTTTAACTCACAAAGGGCTGGGTAAACGGCTCATCCATGCATGGTTTATGCAGAATACCAGGCAAATGTTTTATAAGACTCCATTGATGTTGCCTGTTTTACCTGAGAAATAAGACACTAATCCTCTTGATGTGGAACAAACGTAGAGGAGGTGATATCTGCGGGGGCAAGAGGGGCGGACCTCCTGTCTGTCACCTCTATATAACACATAAACAAAGCTGTCTCTGCTTCACAGCCAAGCTGCAAAAGGGATGCCAATAGATCTCCTAAAAACCTTTGGTACTGCTACAGGAAAACACATATCTTTTCAGGATGCCCACGTACAACAAAACCTGTGCAGCTGCTAAATGTACTCTGTGACATACGAATTATGGTAAAACATTTATGTTACCACAGCACTAAACAAACAAGACCATCACAAAGCGGATTGGCAGTGTTTCCGCTACATGTTGCTTATAGTATCTGTCTTTAACGTAACTTTAATATGAAGTCTGCATGGCTTCATTCACTTCTTGTCATGAAATCCTCAAATAACCATTTAGCTGTAATATCATGAGAAAACACATGGGACCAGCTTTACATTTCTGGCCTTGCTAGCTTGCTGTAAGTAACAGATAGAGGTCTTGTATAATCCAATTTGGGGTCCTCTTAAAGGGAACATATGATGCTTTTTGTTATCTGTGATATATAGACTGTATGGTGTTGGCAGCCCATTTTAAAATAACTTGCAAAACTGTATGTAAAATTAATCCCTGCAAGAATAAAGCTCAGTTCCAAGTACAATGTGCACATTAAAAACACATTCGCGCCCACCCAACAGGTCTTTGACTTCAGTAGTTCCCACATGTATGGCACATGATTAAAGGGCTAAATGTAATGTTAAGCTAAGCTAAGATGTGTGCTGAAGAGACAGGCTGCTGTAATCTTTGTTCCTGAGGTTGTTCATGTTGTCCTCCCTCACACTGCTGACTGGATCCAGGCTGAAATGTGTTCAAATTCTGTAAAATATTAATTTCACACAAACAACACAAAATTAAGCAGTATTCACTGACTATTCAAATCCAAGTTTATTTATAAAGCACTTTAAACAACCATTTGGACCAAAGTGCTCTACAGGGAAATAAATGAAATTCACAGTCCACCCAAACAAAGACAAAATGTCAACACAATTTAAATACATAAAACAAATCAAATCTAAATAAAATCAACAGTTTACAGAGAATTAAGAGCCATCAGAAGCACAGAAACAAGTGCTTGCCCCATACAATAGTCGGAAGGGGGCCTGAGAGCAGTTTGCTGAGTAGGTATTCAGTTTTCAATTCATGGATTCACATAATCTATTTTATTGGCTAAATGTAAGGTCTCAAAAGGAAGTCAGTGGTAAAATATTTTTTACTTTCTAAAGACACTGTTAAATTTCTATTATAGTAGTATAAGTATAGTAAGTAATAGACTAAGTTGTATTAGCTAACACCCATTGTTAAGCTGCTTTCATTCTGCAGTGACATTTGAGTTATACATGCTTGCTCAAACCCTCATGTCAACCCTTCCAAAGCATCAAATGATTTGAATGAAATGGTGAAGACCTCAGGCTTGGACACACCTGTCAATCAAAGTGCTTATGTCATCAAAACATGTATACAAAGCACTTACGGTACATGCAAATATCTACTAGATTAAAACTTTGTACTTTTGTAAAACTTTGTAGTTGTACCAGGCTGTAAATAATGTGTATTTCTGCTTTAAAGTTGGACATTTTTACATGGGACTGCATGGGGATTCACCCACTTTTGGAGCCAACTCTCTGTGGAGGTACTGCAGTTTATGACACACATTTAACTCATGGCTCAACCACAGAGATTGGCACATAGTGGTAATCCACCTGTTATAGTATTAGATTGCCAAGAGTAAATGCAAGTTATCACATACTGCCACTTCTCTATGACCCACTGGCATTTTTTTGGACAGGTTATTAAGTGGAATCCAATCAACTGTGAATGCATCTGTTCAGAACTGCCATTACAGATGTGTCTTGTCTGCTTGCTCCAGACTTTTTTTCTGCTTGAAATGCAAGTGAAACAGCTTCTTTATGGTGCAAATGTTAATTTCAAGTTGAACAGATCAGTTTTGTAATACAGTATTTCTTTGTGGATTAAGTATACAGTGGTCCCTCACCATATTGTGGTTCACCTTTTGCGGCCTCTCTGTTTCGCAGATTTTTTTTAGTGCAATTTTCATGTTTTTTTTTTTTTTTTTAACAGCATATGAACATTGTGGTCTGTGTCCTGATTGGCTAAAGAAGAACCCACTGTGTTCTGCATTGTGATTGGCTAAGGGACTGTAGGCATGGTGGCATGTCTGTTTACAAGAATGTTCTCACCCAGAAGAAAAAACAGCACCAACAACTACCCATAACTATGTTCTTCACACGGAAAATGACAAATGCACCACGGCCTTCATTGGAAAAGGACGCTACAGCAGAGCGGCACCAGGATGAAGAGGCGCGGTCAGATGAACTGTGACACGTGAGTCACTATTAATAATTTCTTATGCGTGCAGCTTCATAGGTTGATTGTTAAAATTATAATTTCTCATTTCTAAAAGCCATCATATTTTTTTGTAAGAAAACGTTTATATTTTTTTATTTCTCAGACAAATGTTTGGGCCTGAAAACAGGTTTTGATCCTTAGTTTTGTTCTATAACACTGTACTTATTTTGTATTTAAAATCTACTAAGGTTTGAATTTTGAGAGTGTTTAAATAAGAGAGAAATGTGAGAAAATGTTAATGCCTGTCTGAGCATAGTGCATAAAGTGTGTGGTGAGGGCTTTTACAGCCTTAAAACAAATATAATAATTGTAAAACAATGAAGTTGACTACTTCACAGATTTCGCCTGTCGCGGGTAATTTTTAGAACGTAACCCCGCGATAAACGAGGGACCACTGTACTGCTCTGCTTGGAGTCTGTTCAACCACAGGCTTTTTACGGTGGAGTCTGATTACAGTCTATAATTCATTGGTGCCAACACTGTCATTACACATTAAAAATTCAGATGACAATTCTGACCCTTCTACCTGTTTGTGCTGGCTGTCTTGCCTGACAATGAGTGAATCAACGAGCTCTTTAACCTCTTAAACACCAGCCTCTTTTTTTAGGATTGCTATATTTGATATGTTGGTGTTGGAGTTTGTTGTGTGTAAACATGATTAGCTTTTAGTGGAAGGTGTATCGTCATGCAAGTGTGCGTGAGCAGTCATCTTTACACTTTAATATTACTCCATTCACTACAGCTGAGCTTGACATAACACTACAGCTGAGTAGGCATTCCTTAATGCATCTCAGGACAGATGCATGTTGAGACTATGACATGATGCAGACATATCTAAGCCAGACTGAATGCATGTCTGGGACAAATTTGTCTGTGTCATTGCATTTAGATCAATGTCTGAAAGCATCCTGGCTGATCATATAGTGATGTGTCCTGGAGTTATTCAGACTTTGCATTAGTACTGGTCAGATTTGATTGGATGTGCCAAGACGGATGTTAATGCCAGGTCTAAATAGGTCTTATAAGAGGAGGTTGGGGTGTTTATGGCAGCACAGCAGCTGTGGAGAATCTCTACACAAAAGACCAGGATTCATATGTGTTTTTTATATATTTTCTGCAGTATCTAACCCTTCCCTTGACCCTTCTGTCAGACTTACACTGTGTTGGAAAATAACACGATAGGGTGTCTTGTTTGTCTAAAATGCATGCCAAACGATTGTGATAAAGCTGCAGTATGTGACGAGTTGGGAGTGAGAATCTGTTGGACAGACTGCAGTCTTTAACAATTAATATTTCTATGTTAGCATGTGTGTAAGTAAAGCTGTTGTATCTCTGTCCAACCAATTGAAATGCCAGATCAGCAAAACATTCAAATGGGCCATTTTTGATTGAAATGTAAATGTTTCATTTAGAGGGAATAATTTATTGAGAGGTAGTGGAGTTCATGGGAAACCACTGCTGACTTCCAAGGGTATCTGAATTGTACTTTGTGTCTCTGTCACCTTCAGACACTGACACACAAACTGACACACACAGCGCACACACCCAGGACTCATCTTTATGTGTGAGAGTAGGAAAAGAGAAGGCTTCAAGTCTCCACCAAATCCCTAAAAGCTGTCATTGACTTCAAACAGTGTGGAGAATTCACAGTGCTTCTGTGGGGCGACAGAGCTGTCTGTCTTTATTTTTCTATAGGATCCTTTTGATATGGCCTCTGCCACCCAGACCTGTCTATAAGGTAGACCACTGCACTTTCATTTCACTTGAAATGAGCTGAGAGTTTATAAGTGTACTGAGAAAAACAAGCTGCCCTTTCGTTGGATGCACAGCCAATGTCAGTGCAACAGCATTAACACAAAGCCAGATAAGGACTTAAGGTGAGCAAACATACATTAGTGAATACTGAATATTCATATGGCACATTCACTACTGTACATACAGTTGCAGAGTACAGACTGATCATTTACCAATTTAAACAGTGCATTAATTTTCATGAGCAAAGCATGTGTAATTTATAAGTGATGTGGAATTGCGTGTATCTATCAGTGTCAAAGTGACATGTGTGGGGTAATAATCTATTCTGTGACCCAAATCTATGTGTTGAAAAGCTACAAAACCACACTCCAGCCCTCCCTTCCGATTTCACAGCTCATCACTGTCAGCTAGATATACTGCATATGTGTGAGGCACAGAGTATGATAAAAGGAATGTGTTATCCATCTTATCCAGAGGAGATGTTTTGAAAGGAACTTTGTTATTAATAAATGCATGAGAGCCAACAGAAAAAGGAACATTCTGCGGCTTTGCAAAAATAAAGACACTGAGAAAAAAAAAAATCGCTCCTTGTTAGCATTCTCTCAGACGTTGCTTGCGCTAGGAGCTACATCCTCAATGAGAGACATATTATCTCTGGTCAGCTTTCCTATCTATTATTCACAGCTCTGTGAGAAACACTGGTGGCGAGATCAACAGCAGTCACTTACAATATATCCCCAAGCAATGCAATCCTATTCATGTGCAAAAGAAACCTTAATAACCATGGCCAGAGATAGTGGAAAGACTGCAAAGTTGGCAAAAGCTGGTGGAAGCACACAGCTTTGATTTCCACTAGTATGGATTCAGCGCAAACTAGATGAAGCAAAAATAAATAAATAAATGAAAAAGGTAATGCATGGGAATTGTGAAATGGTGATGTTCAATAAAAGTGAATCTTGTTTGTCCTGTGGGTGGAATCTTGTCATTTTTTTTTTTTTTTTGTTTAGTTCAAGCCAGAGCTGACTTTACAGACAACAAACAACTTCTGTGGCTTATTGCTTTATTGAAACCTCCAACCTGCAGGACACACACATATAAGACATATGCATTCAAGAGTGTCCACAGATGTAGGATCCACGCCTGAAATGTTAATAAATTCAAGAGGAAATTGCTTTGTGTTTATCTGTAATATGACAAAATGCCTCTACTTTGATCCCCAGTGCATGTTATAAGCTCACACAACACACAAATGGCATTTCAAATGCTAATTCCCCATTGTGTATGGACTTATTAAATAATATGTGAATGCAATATGTTCCTTCTGTGTGGACAATGAAATATGTGGCTTTCATGCTGACATCTGTTTGTCATATTGAATATTATATTTTATATGCAACTGGCCATCATCTCAAGATGCAATCACTCGCTCTGTAAATAAAGGATGTTTGGTATTCATGTCATGTGCGATATCCCATGGATAAAAATGTCAATAAAGTCACAGCTTGTGGAAAAAAAAACACAGATGAATTGGTGGTTTCTGTACTGCTCCTACCTTATGTGCTTTTTTTAAAAGTTGCATTCCTAAATCTGGTTCTATGGAAATGCTTTTGGCTTTGAGTGGTGTCCTGGCAGGCTCAGAATATTTAACAAGCAAAATAGCCTTGCTTTTTCCTTTTTATGTACTCGGCTGCTTTCTGTTGCTATGCAACCGCATCCTCCAAATTGTCAGGTTCAGGGCCACATTCCCCCCCTTTTCCTGCCAAAAAAAAGGAAAAAAAAATACTGAAATACTGAGGAAGGGAAAGGTACTTTGTACATCAACCGATGCATGAACGACACAGCACCATCCTCAGGATTCCTCATTTGAATGAATATTTCAATATTTGAGTTTTCATTCAATATTAGAATTTGCAGCACTGGTTGTATTTTTACCATCTCACCTGTGTTTGTCATACATTGCGTGCAATTTGGCATTCATTCCTTCTAGCCACTATGATTCATTCTCTTGTTCTGCTACATTCTTTTCATCAAAAATCACTCTCCTTCACCGTGCTTTTTTTGTCTCTGAGCACACACACATAGACACAAACGCCCAAACATACCTCTCCCTTTTCACCCATGTAAGTACTGTATGTCTGTGAGGCACACTGTCTCTATAATTGGGTTATTCTTCTCTTCACCGGTCTGATGCACTAAGACACACATGCACTAGCGCACACACATGGACACATGATGCACACGCTGGATGTGGAGATGTGTTATTTAGGCCTATAAGGGAATATGTAGGGCCTGATTTGATACACAAGTTGAAATAAAAAATGACAACATGTGCAGCTATACAACCACTCCAGTCAATGCACATTCGGTGTCTTCACTTGTCTATTCAGGTCTCATAACCTCGCATGACTATGTACAGTATATATGTTTATTCAAGAATCAGGAAACACAAATACGTAAGGACAGATGCACACAGGAATACAGTCATGATGAAAGGGCACATTTTCACAAGGTATAGTGAAGAGGGCACTCACATGCAACCCCGACCCCCATCTGCGTCTCCAAGCGCTTCTTCTTTCCCTCTCTAGTGTCGCACACCCACAAACCTGTATCTCAGTGAGGTGACCCTGTTTTAATGTGTGTTGAAAAGGTCACTCCAGTCTTGTCCACTGATTCAGAAAGGCCCTCCTAGGCCTGTATGCATGGCTGCGCTTCAGTGTAATACCTCTGGACACCAGGGACATTCAGAGTTTACACCACTGACACCCCTCACACACACACGCACACACACATAAGTAAACCAACACAAAATCAAAGGCAATAGCACGCCTGAGTGGGTGTCAAACCTAGCCGCTCGGGGATTTAAACCTGTTTGAAATCATCCTGACACAGTAAACTGCACTGTGTGATGGACCATCCTTTACACTTGTGTAGCCGGTTAATGAGGAAAAGGAAAGAGGAAAATAGGGCAAATGCAACTGAGCCAAAATATTATACATGGTGCCAACAAAGTGTGCACATTCTGGCAAAAAAAGAGGAGAAAAAAAATATCCCATGAAGCATTTGATGGATATCAGCATACAGAGAGGTGGCCAAGTCCAACTCATTATGTTGGTTAGACGTTTACATAGCAGATAAATGAGGAAATTTAAGGCTCTAATATGAAACATTTAGGCCTATAATTAATATATAATGCTAACTTATGTAACTTATTTAAGAAAATATAGTTTTCATTTGGTCATCTGTCAATGGAAACACTGGACAAAACTGCTAGGTGTAAGTCACATAGTCATAGACTTATGTTTGGACATAGTATCATCATGATTCCCTCAAGAGGAGAACCACAGAAACTCTCATACTTACATGTTTTGTTCAGAAAGTTCATTTTCACTGTTGAAAATAAAAGTGAAAATTTCATTCTATATTTTTTTCCTTTAGGACCTAATTTAGGTAATGAATAGCTTTGTTAGCATGAGCAATACTTGGAAGAAAAGATTAATTAGTTTGTCGATGAGTTTGATTGTTCACTGTAATGATATTTTATCTCCACAACAAAATTTGTTCTTCAAATCATAAGTGGGACATTCACCATATTGCATATTGGGGATAGCTACCAAGCTAATGATAAATGGCAACATAATGTGAGTGCCTAAATTGTCAAATCTGATGTTTTGTGAGTATCTAGATGATTCTTGCAGCTATTTTATTACTGCTACCAAACAGGTTATGTTTTCATGTTGGCTTGTTTGGTTGTTAGCAGGACTAACACTATTGGCTGCATTCTGATGAATTCTGGAGTGGATTCTGGATCTTTTTAACCACATTGTGTAACATTGTGGCATAAGGCATTTTACAACATTTTGGGTAACTTCTCAGTCAATAATGTATGCATGGACTTTCAACCAGTGCTGTGGTAGTTTAGGGGTTAGGACCAGGGGCCTCATTTATAAAGCTTTGCATAGGGCTCCCACTAAAACATAGCATACAGTGAAAAGCCAAAAACAACATATGGCAAAAATATTCTGATTTATAAAACTGTGTGAGTGCACACCCGCACCCAGCTTCCCATACATAAATATTGACCTGCCTGAAAGCTTTGGTGTGTTTCTCCACCTCGTAGGCTGCCCTGCCCACACCTAGATTCGACCTTATAGGGTGAACACAATTTGCCTCATAAATATTCACAGCCACACAAATGGACATGAAGGAAGTGCGACTTCAGCAACACTGAGATTAAAGTCATGGTAAATGAAGTAGAGGAGTGCAAAAATATGCATAACCAATAAAAGACCAATTAGATAGTGAAACATTATTACCTCTGTGTATTCTGTCAGCAGCACCAACTGCACATTTTCAGAGATAAAACACTGATTGGATTTAAAAGTGGTCAGTAAAAAAAGGACTGCGATTGTCACAGGTATGTCACATTTAAGTTAGACATACACTGCCTGGCCACAAAAACGTCACCACCTGGATTTAACTAAGGAAATAGGTACGAGCCTCCCATTGGATAATTTCTGCATGGGTGATTATGTTTCA
>JAQQAE010020277.1:0-10728 GCA_029823295.1 Pseudamia nigra | reverse complement strand
GACTTCCTCATTCTCTTGTAAACTTGATAATAAGATAAGACGAGACAACAAGCCAAAGGTAGCCTAAGACTTTTGCGGCGACCGGCGGCGCAAATCAGACGTAATTACGCATTAACACTGCAGCCGAAGTTTGACGCGCAAAACGCGGAACAACATCACTGATGTATGTCAAGGTTGAAGAAGCGCCTCAAAGATTAAAGTCGTGCGCGTAAATAAAACACCTTCAAAAAAGCCCCATAATCTACTGAAACATCTGTCAAACTTAACATGCGACGCGCACAAGTGCAGCTGCGCTTTAACGGAACCATCGATTCTGTAATGACGCGAATGTGTCAGCAGAAACCGTCCGAACCGTGGTAGAATCCCGGTAGAACCCGTTCCACCTGGCTGCGGCGCACTCAGCCCCCGGATGCCCCGGGTTTGGCGTGTGATCGCTGGCCAAACTGTGTGTCAAAGCCTGGAAGGGGATGTGGAGGAAATGCGCCTCGTCTCATCTACGCACACACCGCAGTAACCCTTTCACTCCAAAAACTCAGCACCGAACCACAAGAACCAAGTTTGTACCGGACGACGGGGCCACTCCAAAGTGTTCCTTCCACCGTCAGGCTCCACGGTTCGCACCCAAACGCCCGGACCGTGACGGTGCTTCTTACCTTTGTGTCTAATACTCCGTTTCCAGTCTTTGGCGGTCTCCCGTCCGCTGACGAACTGGAACTCGTTGGGGGTGAGCCATTCACCCCGGTATTTAATTGACGGTCCCTTACTGCCTTGACACAGTTTATTGATATAAAGCAAAGCCTTGTTTTCCCCGCATTCCACCTCGATGCACGGCTCCCCGTTGTCGAAGAACGGCTGAAAGTCGGGGATGGAGGAGAACCTCTCCAGCATTAAGTCGTCCGTGTGATGGTGGAGGTGCTGGTGATGCAGCGCCGTGTCGTGGAGCCCCAAGTACGCGCGGTGATGGGCGAAAATGTGGTCGTAGGGCGGCGGATGCGGGGTCACCACGGGGATAGCGGCGGCATTTAAAGGGGCCAGGTATTCGGACTGGTTGAAGGCAGTCAGTGCCATGTCGTCTCCGTCCAGCCGTTCCTTCTTGATGGCAGGCATGTTCGAGGCAGCCGAGCGCCGGTAACAAGTGAAAAGCTGCTCCGCTGATCCAACTTGAGCGTCCTGTCCGCGTGTGAGTGGCGCGGACCCGGGCTTGGAGACGCGCCGCTTGGTTTTACGCAGAGCCCCCGTGTCGCCGTGTGACAGCGGTGTGCTGAAGTTGCCGGATAGATTCCCATTCAGTAGTTTGCAGCTCGCAGCGGCGGCAGCAGCGCGCTCCGCCAGCCTCGCAGCTCCTACCTCCCACATCTAATCACACACGCTCTGCTGAGACCGGACATGCTGGGAAGCCCTCGGTCCCGGACATCATGTCAGCTCCCGGGCCTATCAGTCCTTCCGATATTTTCTCTTTTTTTAATCTTATGCAGAAATTAAAAAGTCATATTTTTAATTCATCCGGCTGACAAATTAAACACGCACCCAATTCCGTTTTTTTGAGTGCACATGTGACCAGGATGCACTTTAAGAGCAGAAAAACCATCAAATAAAACATATAATGGCAGACTTTTCCCTCCTTTTACTTGTAACAGTGTGACATATGGCAGGAATCGGACTCCGGCTCGGGCTCGTTATTCCCGACGACTTTTACGCAACATTAATGCAGCTGAAAGTTTGGAGAGAGTTGTTTTTAACCCGTGTGTGTGTCGGTGAAGTCACGCTGAAGTTCACAGACCCAGACCAAACAAGATTTGCACTCTCCGCCGCTTCTCAACTTGGCCCATTTAAACAGCGGAGGCTCGGCGAGCCGCAGGGCGGAGGGGGGCCGCGACGGACGGCGCCGCTGCGCGTCACGAGGGGAACCGGCGGCGGCGGGCAACGGAAGCAACCACCTGTTCAAAGCCCGGCAGGGGAACATGTTATGTACAGTAGTATTATTTTTTGTACCAGTAGTTTGTATATTTAGATATGTCGGGGGGAGGGGGAGAGGGGGGGCAAATCCTCATTTAGTGGCATAAACAGTTACTTGCTATTCATTTTGTTGCCTATTTTGGTTAATTTTAGTTTTTATTCATACTTTGTCACTTATTTTGCTGACTTTTTTCATTTTCTGGAATATTTTGTTTTTTGTTGACTTATTTCTTTTTTGATTGCTTTTGCTAATTTTGTATTTTTTTTTTCAATTTCTTGTCTATTTGATTTCTTTTTGGTCATGTATTTGTTCGTTTTCTTACGTACACTGCCTGGCCAAAAAAAACAAAAAAAAAAAAGGTCACCACCTGGGATTTAACTAAGCAAATATGAGCCTCCCATTGGATAATTTCTACATGGGTGCTTATGTTTCAGCTGGAAACCAGTGTCATAAGGATAGTGGGGAACCATCATCTTCAAAAAAAAATGTGGTTGGAAAAAAAATCTTGAATGATCATGAGGTGTAAGGACTTAAATGTGTGGTGAAATCACACATTTAAGTGATTTAAGCATTTCCTGTCATGTGTGGTTGAAGACTTTACACAGTGTCCGACTCTAACGTCATCAATTCAAGATCTTGGTAAAAAATGAATATAACTCTGGACATAAATAAATGTTGAGACATTGCAGAAGTTTATTGAATTGATGCCACAGCAAATGTGTGTCATAATCAAAGCTAAAGGCAGAACAACAAAATATGACGCTCCCGAGCAAACTGAAGCCTTTTTTCTGATTAGCCTCACTGATAAGTGGTTTCCTTAAGGCTACACAGATATTTCGTCCCGATCCCTTGAGCTGCCTTTGCCTTGTGTGTGTGTGGAAATGATTTTACTTTCACTATTAAACATAGTCCTGAATTCTACTGTTGTTTTTTTTACAATTTGATTTCACCACACATTTAAGTGATTAACGCTCATAATCATTCAAGATTTTTTTCTTGAATGATTATCTTGAACACTTAATAAACAACATATCTAAGTTTGGTCCCATTTTTGCTGTTTTGTTGCTTATTTTTGATCATTTTGGCTAATTTTCTTGTTCGTTTGGCTCATTTTTGTTCACTTTCTTGATTATTTTGTTGTGTTTTCGTTCATTTTCTCGATTTCTGTCTTGATTTTCTTGTTTTTTCTCCCCCTTCATTTACTGATGCAGAAACTAAAGAACTAATTATTCACTAGAAATAAAGAAAAACAAGTGTTTGATAGTCCATATGGACGACCAACAAAAATGGGCCCTACATTTCCAATTTATAGCTCTTTTCAAACCTTTTCTCTCTCAAACAAACGGTGTGATAATTTATGTTTTTGACACAAACGAACACAACCTCTATAAATTCACCTTTTAGACTAATGGTTTCTTCTTGAGCACAAATTTACCCAAAATAGCCTGATAATTTATGGCCACTTAAAGCCAAAGCCTGACAGTAGCAGCTTTAAATCTAATCGTCTGGGTCAATGACGCCACCGACCATCAGACCCCCGACCCACGCCCACGCCCACGCCCCCCCCTCCCCCCCGCTGTGGGTGTTTTATGCCTCCACACGCGTCTAAATCCAACCATCTATTTGTTTCCCTCCACCTACGATGTCACCGTGGTAACCTCCTCCCCGGCCGAACGACTCACCTGCAGCAGCTTCAGTGCGACTACGACGAGAACAGCTCATACCATGATTGTGAAAAAGTATTTTGCATATTTGTCACACTTGCATGTCGCAAATCATCAAACAAATATTAATTGAGACAAAGATCAACTGAGTTGATGGTTTCATTTATTAAAGCACAAAAGCAGTTAAAAACCTACCTACCTACTATGACAAAAAGTATTTGCCCCCTAAGCTCAATAAGAAACTATGAAATGGCAACCCCCTTCTTCCCCCCAATCCAGTTTTGAAATTTCACCGTGACCTTGACCTTTTACTTTGAATGTCACAGCATATTTGGAATCGGCATAGAGCAATCAGTTCAGACCCGACTCATCTTCAAGGTCAAAGTCAAGGTCATTTGATGAGTGACAGGCATCCTGGAGTCTGATCGATCACATCCTGTATTAAAATTTGGTGCCTCTACCTATAGTTGTTTAAGTGCTATGGGTCAAAAGAGGTTTTTGCAATACTGTGATGTAATTAATGGGCAAATTATATTGTGGTTACCATTGTACCCCTCCCCCCTACCTGGACTACCCATGTGCCAAGTTTGGTTATTTTGGGTCCGGGGACTTTGGAGATACAGAGCAGAATGCTTGGATGGAGGGGGAGGGGATAATAACTGGCTGCGCCGCCAACGACAACGATCAAACATTTACGATACCTGTCAGGGAGTGTTTCATATCACTGAGAAGGAATTTTGGCCCTCTCTTCTTTGCGGAATTTTCTTAATTCAACAACACTGGAGGGGTTTCAAGCATGGACGAGCTTTTCAAGGCCAAGCGTCTCAATAAGATTGAAGTCTGTACTTGAGCAGTGGAAAACCACTGATTTTTTTAGCCATTCGAAGGTGGGCTTCCTGGTTTATTTCAGGTCACTGTCCTGTTTGCATAAGCAAGTGCACTTGACCTTGAGCTCACGACAGGATGACCGGACATTGTAGTACGGAGCAGAATTCATGGTTCCATCAGTTACATCGAGTCGCCCAGGTCTTGCATCAGCAAAGCAGCTGCACAGCATCGGATACAACCATCACGTTTGACGGTAGCTGTGATGTTCTTTCACGAAATGCTGTGTTAGTTTTATGGCGGATGTAGCAGGATGCACGCCATCCAAAAAGCATTCATCTGACCACAGAGCACTTTTCCATTTTTGCCTCAGACCATTGTAAATGAGCTCTGGTCCAGAGAGGACGGCAGCGTTTCCAGATCACCTTCACATATGGCGTCTTGTTTGCGTGATACAGCGTCAGCTTGTTTTTGTGGATGGCACGGCAGTGATTTCCAGTAGATAATCACAGCTGTGACGGTGGCATCTTTACTCATCTTTCTGTTTTGCGTTGTTACATCTTTATAAATACCAGCCCGGTTGCAGACGCGTCAGATTTGATAGACTCACACGTTACAAGTTGACATTTTTAACTGTAAAACAGGAAAATATTGAGCATGCAGATGATAAGTTGTGGCCTTGCTCGACTGGAATGAAGCAGTTTTCCACGAGGTCATAAATCCTGCCTCCACATCTCCAGTGTCATAATAATGTGATTCTCACAGTTTCACGCCATGTTTTTTAATGTCATGAAGTTCATCTAGATTCAGAGGTGAGATTTCGTCGGCTCAAACGTTGCAAACTAAGCGATTTCACATTTTAAACAGACAATAATGAGTGGGTAGATGTTCACCTGTGACTGTGTGGCCTGCATGCAACTGCTTTTTCAGTTGCATTTTCAGACAGCTTGACTGAACTTTACAGAAACAGATGAACTTTTACCGAAACATCTTATCAATATGTTGCACTGATATATTTGGTGTTTCTCCGTTTCAAAATGTACAGCTACATGGTTTGGCGTGACGAAGACACTTTTAACTTTGAGACAAAATACCGAGTGGGTAGACGTCAACTTGTGACTGCAGGAGTCAGAAAAGTTTCCCAATAACTTGCATGAACTTAAAAAAATTGTGACCTTGCATTTTGTTGGCTACTTTTAAAGGTCCCATACTGTTCACTGGGTTTTGAGGCTTATATAAAGTCTGCGGTGTGAAATAACAGCTGTAAAAATATGAACTTCATTAGCACAGTCAGTCTTGAGAAATGCAATGACATATGATATGTATAATTCCAATCATAATGCTAGATTATCTCTGCGCTTTACAATTCAAGGCCAACGGAACCTCCGAGAGCAAGCCTACAACAATGGGGAAACGGAAAAGAAAGAGTTCCAGCAGAACCAGGGCTCTGGGAAGGTAGACGTTGGCCTGGACCGGTTGGGGTCAGTGGACCGAAGAGAGACAAAAGAGATCGAGCAACAAAATAGCTTTTAGGAAAAAATGCACTGTTCTGAATTTACGTAACTTATGATGCCAGACATGAGATCCAATCACAGTCCAGCAAATGCGTTAGTCCCACCCCCATGAGCCTGAGGAATTCTAAATCTAAAATTGAAATATAAAGACAAGTCAAGCTAAATTAGTCCTGTACCCATCAGGCTGCTGCCAGTTTTCCAGGCCAGTACAGAAGTCTGTTCTCAAGCCTAAATCTCTGTCCAATCACTGTCATCCCTAATCAGCTGTACCTTTAAATCACCGACTGGGTCCGTTCATTCTGCTATGCTGCTGTACTCACCGGACCGTCGCTCATCCTCGAACAAAACATGGTGTCAAACAAAAACTTATATGACACCGCCGCAAGAAGCAAACTCAGGTCAAGTGGTTTGTACGTCACTGTGGCACAGAGCTGGGTCCATGGTGAAGCCGGTCTGAGTGCACACCTCTCCGGTGCCGCCGGGCGGGACTGTCCTGCTGGGGCTGCTGACGGGCTAGCCAACATGTGATTCACTGCACCCAAATTCAGCAAAATAGAGCTAAGGCTTACAACTTGGTATGTGTGTGCTGTGTGATTATCACGAGGATGCCCCAGTCACCTAATTGATCGCAACCGTGACTCTGGTAAGAGCACGGCTGTTTACGGTCTCTCAGAAGCTAGCGCTAGCTTGGCTTCTCTTCATTGGCTACCTGTAAAATTTGGAATTGAAATTAAAATCCTCCCCTTAACTTATAAATCCCTAAACCAGGGGTACGCTAATTCAGGCCTCAAGATCCGGTGTCCTGCAGGTTTTCCAACTGCCCTTGCTCTACCCACTGTTGATGACCTGGTTCAGGTGTGTTCAGTTAGTCAGAAGCTGGAAGAGACAGTGGGCGGAGCAGAGGCAGTTGGAAAACCTGCAGGCCACGGGCTCTCAAGACCTAGATTTGCCTACCCCTGCCCTAAACAATAAGTCTCCATCCTATATCAAAGATCAAGTTGTTCCAGCTGAACCAATCAGAGCTCTCTGCTCTCAGAGTGCAGGTCTACTTGTGGTTCTAGAATCTCTAAAACTAGACTGGGAGGCAGAGCCTTCAGTTACCAGGCTCCTCTCCTGTGGAACCAACTTCCAATGTGGGTCCGGGATGCAGACACACTCTGTACCTTGAAAGCTGGGCTTAAAACTTTCCTTTTTGGCAAAGCGTATAGTTTAGTCTAGGTCAGGAAAACCCTTAATCTTCCCTTAGTTCTGCTGAACAGTCCTAGGCTGCTGGGGGACAGTGATCTCCTTTTTTGACTCCTCCCCTACCTCTCTCTCTGACTCTCTTCGCTTCCTCTCACTCTCGCTCTCTCTCTCTCTTCCACCATTTCCATTTTCTCTCTCGATCTTCCTTTTTACCCCGAGCCACCGGTTTTGCTGGAGGCTACTCTCTCCTGTTAAAAGAAGTTTTTTGTTAGCGTTTCCTTCCCCCGTCGCACCTTGTTTTCTCTTGGCGGTTCTGTTGGGTTTACTCTGTGTATAGTCTTGAGGTCTTGAAGCACCTAGAGATAATCGTCCATTTTGATTGGCGCTATACAGATAAAATTGAATTGAATTAGCCTTTAGCTCCTGCTGCTACAATGACAACGGCCATGTAGGGATGCGCCGTCGTAGTGAGAAGACGTGAAAAAAAAGTCTTGCAACCGAGCGTCTGAGAGACTCGGGAACGAAACTTTGCTTTACCAAAGGATTTCCAGGAGATACGTGGACTTTCGCGTTTTGTGCTTTCTGGCATGTTTACGATGATAATTTTCGTTTTGCAACATGGCAGAAAAGTATGAGAAGATGGAAAAGCACGTCATGGGCACTTTAAGGCCCGTGTTTTAAATTTAAATTTTAACTCACCAGCTCTCGTCAATCTGAAAATATGAGTCCGTTGAGATGCAAGACTGCGAAAACACGTAATAAGTAAGGTTAGAAACAGGAAGTCATGTATGTTTGGAGTTACTGAAGAGCCTCTGCAGCTAAACATGAGCAGACCTGGAATTATTTTCACGTTCAGCTAAATGTGTTTTGGTGTCATGGTGTACATCCTGGAGATGAGGTAACGGTGAGCGTGCACACATCGTGAACGAATGAATTCAACTCAAAAGGGACCAACGTAGTTCATTCAATATCTTTCAAAACTAACAGATTTTCACCATTTGTGTGAGAAACTGGTACTTTTTTGACCTGTAAAACTCCGTTTTAAATTGACAAGCGCACGTGTCGGTGTCTATTCAGAAAACTCTCTCCCGCGAACCAGTGACTACGACACCGTTTTTGTCCAGAGCTGGTTCCCGTGACCCAGCAGAGAGGCTCTCAAAAAAATACGAGTTTACATCTGAGAAGGACTGGTGACGGAAACGTTCGTTTTTCCCCGAACTGTAAGTGGAAAAGTTCATTCTCTTTTGCACAGTTTCTGAAAATGTGGCTTAAATTTGCCACACCTTTGGAAAACGCAGCTCGTGAAACACTGCGCGGCGGCGAGTGCAGCCTCGAAAACCTCCCAGCTTGTCGGAGTCCACGTTCTCTCTCTCTCTCTCTCTCGCTCTGCACCGTCTGCAGGGCATGTTCCCTGAGCTCCAGGAGCTGCTGAGCCGGACCACATCTGACCCCCATCAGTGGAGAACCACCCAGGTGGATCCACCGCCGACACATGGAATAGCCATCGGAGCAGCAGAGGTGGGGTCCCGAGCGCTGTGTGTCAGGGGCCAATAAATCAGACCAAACTGCCTCTGACACACACACACAGGAAGGAGGCGCGCCACACCGCAGGCGGAAGCCGTGCACGGTGGAGGCCAGAAACCGCAGCCTGGACCGGACCTGCAGCGCCGACGACCATGCGTGCAGCAGACGTTTACAAAAACACATGGCTCGTAGCCCAGCGAAGACGGCGGCGGCCGTAGATGGACACGTTGCTACGGGAGGGCGGGTTCAAAACGTGACGTCTGAGGGTGAAGCGATGGAATGAGTGGTTTTATGGATGAAGGCGAGACGGAAACACGCGTTAAACTCACGGCCGAGGAGGAAGACGCTGCGCTGACTTCAGGAAAAAAACTCAACGTTCACAGAGAAAAGCAGCATTTCATAAACCCTCGTTTCTGGGATTTAAAAAAAAATTTCATTGATTACTTTGTCCACTTTGGTTCGTTTTGACGACCATTTTGTTCATTTTCTTGATTATCCTGTTAATTTTGATGATCATTTTGTTTATTTTGGTTACTTTGTTTTTGTTCATTTCGACGACTATTTTTCTCATATTCTTGATTACTTTGTCCACTTTGGTTCGTTTTGACGAACATTTTGTTCATTTTCTTAATTATTTTGTTCATTTTTATGACCATTTTGTTTATTTATGATGATTATTTTGGTTATTTTGTTTGTTTTTGTTCATTTTGATGAACATTTTGCTCATATTCTTGATTATTTTGTTCCCTTTTGTTCATTTTGACGACCATTTTGTTAATTTTTTTGATTATCCTGTTAATTTCTATGACCATTTTGTTCATTTTCTTGATTATCCTGTTAATTTCTATGAACATTTTGTTCATTTTTTTGAATGTCCTGTTAATTTCTATGAACATTTTGTTTATTTATGATAATTATTTTGTTTGTTTTTGTTCATTTCGACGAATATTTTGCTCCTATTCTTGATTATGTTCTTCCCTTTCGATCATTTTGACGACCATTTTGTTCATTTTTTTGATGATCCTGTTAATTTTGATGAACATTTTGTTCATTTTCTTGATTATCCTGTTAATTTTGATGATCATTTTATTTATTTTGGTTACTTTGTTTTTGTTCATTTTGACGACTATTTTTCTCATATTGTTGATTACTTTGTCCACTTTGGTCCGTTTTGACGACCATTTTGTTCATTTTCTTGCTTATTCTGTTAATTTTGATGACCATTTTTTTATTTATGATAATTATTTTGATTATTTTGTTCACTTTGGTCCGTTTTGACAACCATTTTGTTCATTTTTTTAATTATTTTGTTCATTTTTATGACCATTTTGTTTATTTATGATGGTTATTTTGTTTGTTTTTGTTCATTTTGATGAATATTTTGCTCATATTCTTTATTTTGTTCCCTTTTGTTCATTTTGACGACCATTTTGTTAATTTTTTTGATGATCCTGTTCATTTCTATGACCATTTTGTTCATTTTCTTGATTATCCTGTTAATTTTAATGACCATTTTGTTCATTTTTTTTAATTATCCTGTTAATTTCTATTAACATTTTGTTCATTTTCTTGATTATCCTGTTAATTTCTATGAACATTTTGTTCATTTTCTTGATTATCCTTTTAATTTTGATGAACATTTTGTTTATTTATGATAACTATTTTGTTTATTTTGTTTGTTTTTGTTCATTTCGACGAATATTTTGCTCCTATTCTTGATTATGTTGTTCCCTTTCGATCATTTTGATGACCATTTTGTTCATTTTTTTGATGATCCTGTTAATTTAGATGAACATTTTGTTCATTTTCTTGATTATCCTGTTAATTTTGATGAACATTTTGTTCATTTTCTTGATGATCCTGTTAATTTTGATGATCATTTTGTTTATTTTGGTTACTTTGTTTTTGTTCATTTTGACGACTATTTTTCTCATATTCTTGATTACTTTGTCCACTTTGGTTTGTTTTGATGACCATTTTGCTTATATTTTTTATTATTTTGTTCACTTTTGTCCGTTTTGACAACCATTTTGTTCATTTTCTTAATTATTTTGTTCAT
>JAQQAE010020276.1:0-10729 GCA_029823295.1 Pseudamia nigra | reverse complement strand
TGGACATGTACAGAGGAGGGATAGTGAATATATCGGTAGTAGGATGCTGAGGTTGGAACTGCCAGGCAGAAGGCCGAAAGGAAAAGAAGAAGATTACAGTTAAGTTATAATTAATTTTACAGGTCACTTTGATGTTGTAGAGCAATATTTACAAACAAAAACCTTTCTTCTTTAAGAATAAAATACTATAGAAGACACGTTGTACAGTTGTAGACTATGAAGCTGAGGGATGTCCCACTCTCAAATCCTAGTGAGGACTCTACAAAACTTAAGTCTGTTATCCACACTTTCCATAAGTCTCTTTTTTAATCTTTGCTTGATGAAACTACTCACAGTTCATAAACATCAAATCAGGTGGTTACAACCCCTGAACCTAGATTTACATAAATTCTGGAAAAAAAGCACTGGAAACACCTTCTCCTTTGGTGTTTTTTCTTTGTTTTTATTATTTTCAACAATGTACATGAATACTGAAGATATCCAAACTGTGAAAGAACATGTATCGATTTTTTTTTTTAAACAGCCAGTCACCAAAATCCATCAAACATGATCTCATAAGGATTATCCCTGGAGAAGAAGAGCTAGATCTGCAGCAGAGAAGTTCATTTGAATTACCAGCCTGAGAAACCACCATAATCATGCCATCATATGGATTTGTACAGTAGTTGTAGTCACACTAATAGGGCTGCTGACTCTGTACCCACTCTTTCTCTGCTTCTCTGCACAAGACAACTGATGGTCAAAAGCACTTTAAGAAGACAAGAAATGGCACAAATTAACTCCTGACAAGGCCCCTGTGAACTGAAAACCATTCCAGGTGACTCTGGTTTGGTGACCTCAAGATTGGATCTCCGCTTTTTGCAGACGATGTGGTTCTAATGGCTTCATCAGGCTGTGATCTGCAGCTCTCACTGGACCAGTGAAGTCATTGCCAGTCGGGCACCTACCGGTAAATGCACAGCAGTGGCAGAATGAAGTACTTTTGTACTGTATAATTATTTGCAATATGCTTTACAGGAGTACTTTTATTCCTGGCAGCTTTATAGTTATACTCCACTACATCTCAGAGGGAAATATTGTACTTTTTCCCCCCACTACAATTGTCTGACGGCTTTAGTTCTTGTCAAACTGTAACTGGAATAGCACAGTGAGCAGGAATGTTGCTTCTATTGGTACGAAAGTGGCAGATGTAGGGTTATGTTTGCACAAAGGACGTTGCGTTCCAAAGTAGAGAACACTGAGCTTTTAATCAGTTCATCCAGAAGCTTTCATTTTTTTGGCCAAAGAATAGTGTGGCTCATAGGATGTACAGTATTGTGTGCAAAAATGTAACTCTCATAGTGGCAGGATTTTTCTTCCTTTTACTGTCTGCATGTTACTGTTCTCCAAGTCATTCAAGAACTGTTGAGCTGTGCATATACCCTGAAAATAAGACACATCTGTTTATGTGGTGTTTTCTTTTGTAGCAGTTTTCTCATTTTAATACCATAATGCATTTCCTCATGTGCAGTTTTTGTCAAATTATTAGGCCCCCTATGAAATTTGATTCTTTTAATTTTTTTAACACTTCTCACTCAAAAATTAAATATTTTTTGCTTCATACTAGGCCTATACAATTAATTGCATTCCAGCCATAATTGCAATAACAGCCAGTGCAATTACTGTACATATTGCAACACAAATATATAATCACAATTTAGAGAACTAGATTTACGGGGATTTAAATAAAATAGAAAACAAATAAATAAAACAAATTTAAATAGAAAACAACAACCTCTGCCTTCTGATAATAGATCATGTGTAAAACAGGGAAGAAGTAAATAACAGCTTGCTTTTGTATGTTTAGAAGTGTGTGTATCCTTTAAGCTTGTATATTTTTATACTAGTTCATTGTTTGACTTTATTTTGAATTGAGAATCACACATGCACATTGAAGTCCCAATTGTAAATGGCTCATGATAATTGCAATATGGCATCCTACAGTCTGCCCTAGGCACAATAAATTCAAGCCTTCCAAGACATTTTTCATCTAGTAACACTGGAGAAAAGCCAGCACTGACTGTGAGCCAAAGAAGATGAGAGACATGAGTCTTGCCATTAAGAATATTCCAAACCACCGACTGCATACTTTGATAAAACGTTAATGGATAGTCATGTTCACATATTGAATGAGTGAAGCCAGCACTGCCTGCTTTGTACTTAATTCAAATGTGAAGGACCATGCATAGCTTTCATAAGTCCAAATTGGCAACGTTTTTGTGCCAGGATTTTACACTTAACAGACTGAACTAGCTGTTATGTGACAGAGTAAAACTGTACTCGTAAGTATGTGTATCAGGTTCTGTTATCTCACTTTACCCACTCTTTCATCAGCATTCTTTTTTTTAATCTCTTCTCCATTTGGGCTGTGTTTGTCAATGTGTGGACTGGATGCCATGGCCTCTTCCCCTGCATCAGCACAATAGGCAGCATCCCACTGTTTGCTGGGAGGTGTTGATCTGTGGGCTCCTACCAGCACTTTGGCAGTGATAGTGCCTTTGGCTTCATGCTTCACATATTCACTGCCTTATATTCATATTCAGAGAGGTTTCAGTCCCTTCCGCGGCAAATAAAAAAACTCAAATAATGACAGAGTAGCACTTGATACTTACATTTTTGCATTTTGAATTGATTATTGCTTCAACAATTCAGACCTTTTCAAGAAAAGCATTTCTGTATCTGGGTATTGAAGCATTTCTTTCAGCTCTTGCCTCTGTTTCCCTGGTAACCCCTGTGGACTGTCTTTCACATTTGGAATATTATTGTGCTGTGTCGGTAGCTTTGGAGCCCAAATACAATGGAGCATGCACCCACTAATGTATATCTCACTTGATGAAAGCGCCACAGCCACATAATTTAGATTGATGGTGCATCAGAGTTGTCCGGTTATACTGTGTGGTAAATTCAATTAATGGAAATCCTCTAGCCAATAGTAATCAAGTCCCCCCCCCCCCGAGCTATGGGACAATTAGCTACAGGGCAAACACAACTGTGTATCTGGTGGACATTAAAGGTAAAATATTTAACTTTTCTTAAACTCATTTAAATCAATAGACTCATCCATTAATAATCTCTGTCAGCACTTCTGTCCCTCTGTCAGTGTCTGCTGGTGGGTTTAGCGCCACAGACCTTCCCCTCAGCTGTGTTTCTCTTGGTTCAGTCTGATTATTTTCTGTATGGGCCGTTTGTGCAACCAATCACACCATGTTTACATTTCCAGCCAATCACAGCATCACACAGCTCACTGGGGCAGAAGCAACTCAGACTCACGTTCACAAGACAAACACAGAAGCAATGTAATTCAGTCATATTTCTCTCTGAATCATGAAGTTTTGCGATGGTGTGGGTGAGTTTATGTTTGCTGTAGTGTGTACACTCTTTGAAAAACACCACAAAATTATCATCTGTTTATGTAGGAGCAAAAGTAAAGTTGGATACTTTACATTTGAATTCATGTAATGCTTTCATAGATCAATGAAAAAAGGATGAGGAAACTCAAAGGAAATGGAACAAGGTGTCATGGTTTCATATGTATATACAGTACAAGCCAAAGGTTTGGACACACCTTCTCATTCAATGTGTTTCCTTTATTTTCTAGTTTCTTCAAAGTAGTCACCCTTTGCTCTGATTACTGCTTTGCACACTCTTGACATTCTCTTAAGGAGCTTCAAGAGGTCGTCACCTGAAGTGGTGTTGGAAAACCATGTCAGGTGACGACCTCATGAAGTTCATTGAGAGACACCAAGGGTTTGCAGCACTATCAAAAAGTAAACTGTAGCTACTTTGAAGAAACTAGAATATAAGACATGTTTTCAGTTATTTTACACTTTTTTGTTAAGTACATAATTCCATATGTGTTCATGCATAGTTTTGATGCCTTCAGCGAGAATCTACAATGTAAATAGTCACTGAATGAGAAGGTGTGTCCAGACTTTTGGCCTGTACTGTATTTGTTTATTTCATAGGGACACTGCACATTGGGATCCTGTAATAAATCAAATTGATTGATTTTTTTTGGTTGAGATAAGTGCCTCCTCTCTTTGACTCATGCTAGCACCAGTTCTTTGTTCTTTGACTTTCCCATTAATTATATATAACCCATGGTAACAGCAGCACTCATTACAGACTGGAAATAATGTACAAGGAGGTAAGGTGAGATAACATGAATCTTTGAGGGGAAAATTTTTGTCATAAGACATCATGGTCTCAAACATTTAATTTAGATCCTCCAGTAAGTAATGTGGTGGCCCATCTTTAAATTTTTCCTCTGTTATTAAAATATTATGGCAAATACTCTGAGGACAGGATTGACAGGTCTCTATGGCAACTTCACTTGATCACAAAATCAGACTGAGTTGAACCTTTGTAGCTTCTGTTAACGTAATAATAGTTTTTCCTGACATGTAACTTAACTGTATTTGTGGTTTAGTGCTTACGCTAACAACAACAACACCATATTACTTTGTACTTAATGCATGATGAAGTTTTATCAAGTCAGTAAGCTGACATTCAGCACTACCTTACCCATAAAACCGCTCAAATGTCATGCCTGCAGCTCTGCCTTCATTTCTCCAAATATGGTCATGCCCTGTTTTTGACTTCAAAATGTCATAAAAAAGCATCCCAACAGAACCCTAGAGAGAAAGCCTATGGCATGGCGTGGAATAAAAACTTCCTTTAATGGAAGAGGAAAAACCTCCAGCAGAACCAGGGCTCTGGATAGATGGCCATCTGCCTCAACCAGTCGAGGTTATTGGGCAGAGAAACAAAAGAAACAAACAACCAAAGTGAATGGGCGACATCATGGTTACTCTCTTCACTAATATGTTCAGACTGTGATGTACATACAGAGTCTAGGAGATGTAGAGCATCCTCCGTTACCATGGTAACTCATAAACCTCCTGGAGAGAACAGAGGAGCAGGTGATTGAGATGGTGCATGGGAATAAATTCCAAACTGGCAGCTTTAGGTGTTTGCTATTGAGTGACTTCTCGATTGCTCTGAGTAAAAGTTTGCTGAAGGGTTTGTTCTACTTATACATGGACATGGACTCAGAAACTCATTGAAGTCTTTGACTGCAACATTACCAGATATGTCGTTTTTTTTTTTCTCACGACACAAAATACTGTGGTGTCTTGTGACAGTGTATTAATTGTATGGGTCTCATGCTAAGTGTGTGAGCTGCACCTTGTTGGATGTTTCAATCTGTGTGGATTTCAAGGTGACATAAAAATACAGCTTCAAGCACACTTCCATTATACAAGATCGAAAGTTGAGCCACTTGTTTGTCCTTCTCTTTCTCCCAGATTTAACATTGTACAGGTTATGTAACCTAATGATTTCTGTCCTATTTCATGTCTAGCAGTGGAGAATTGCATGTGTCTCCCTCAGTCTGCCCTGTGGTTGACATTAACCCTATAATGTCGTCTGTATCATATTTGATACACATGTTTCTTAGACCTATTGAATCACCATATAGTAAAAACCTTGCTCAAAACCCTGTCGTATACAGTCTGTTACTTGTCTTTTACCCCGTGGTTTAGGTGAATTATGTGTACTGCCCAATGTATCAAATACAGTATGATACAAAAAAACCCGTGCAAATTATTTGCTTGTTTTTTTTTTACTTTTTGTTAAAGGGCTGAATAAAGACTTCAGATTTAAAAAAATCTCATCTCATTTGTGTTAGTGAAAAATAGGCATTGGCAAAGACTATAACAAAAATAAATGATCAGTATTAAGTTTGCTCAAAATTTTACCATATATAGAAGGTGATTACTGCTGCTATATCTGGGTTTATTTGAGACATGTGAGTAACAGCTTACTTACCTGCCAAATCTGACTTTTGGGATTACTGTTTATTGATTTTGGCCTTGAAATTAATTTCAGATTGTCGCTGAGTTTGTGCCTAGTGTTCTATCCAGCCATGGGAAATGACTAACAAACTGGCCAGCAGACAAAAATGGTTCTAAAGATGCACAGCCACAAAACATGAGCTCACACCCTCATAATTGATTGAATTCCACCTAAATCGGAATCCTTTAATGTCAATATTGAAAACATGGAAAATAAGATGTTATTGTGTTACACTGTCAGACTAACTGAAAGATGAGAAGCAGGAGCACACACTTAAAAAATATACACAATAAAATAAATCTCTTAGACACAATAGAAGCAAAAACACTGACATGGCATGGTGATGTAGCCTTATATACCCTGTATGTTATGCTATAGATTAAGTGTCTGTTAGAGAGAGGCCGAGTATATGTTTTGTGAGTGGGAAATAATAAAAGACACCAAGCCTTGTGAAAATGTCTGCACTTGTCAGTTAAGACGACCTTGGTACCATCCAGGCAGCCGCAGGTTTTTACTTCCTCCCCCATGTTCTATCTTGATCCTCTTGTATTCCTGTCAGCTCCTCGGTTGTCACACTCTTCCCTAACACAAGTGCATCTTGTTAGAGAGACAGAGACACTAAGGCAACAGTGGGATGTCCTCGACGTGGATAAACAGCAAAAGAAGAGACAGTACTAAGTAGAGTTGACAGTAAGCCAAGACGGAGACACTTTGGCATGTCAGATGAATTAGATGGCCAGTACACAAGTCCAATGAGACGTCCTGTGAAACTCATCTGTGATTCTTGTGGTGAGCCAATTCCCTGGAGATATAGGATTAGTATCCAGCGGTGGACTGACTGTTGAGCTGTGTCTCCAGCAGTAAGGCTACAGGAGATACAAGTCTGAGTGTGCAGAGACATTTTTTTTCCGGTCTTTTCCCTTTGTCCTTTTTGTATTCATGTGTTGACCCTGGATATTTAGAATGAGTGAGCTGGAACTAAGGTAGCTACTTCTCATACCTTGTCAAAACAGTTTGAAAAAAAATTGTAAATTGTAAACCACTTTTCCTCATGAGCAGATTCATTTTATTTTTTTTCTTCTATGGAGATTTGATGTGTTGAATCCCCCAAGAATGATTGTACCATGTTAGGGCAACATGGCTGTCAGAGTTAATCACAGCCATTCTACACAATGCAAAGGCAATGGTACTATCAGACAACATCCTCACGGGAAACAATGGGTTTTTGTCCCACATCAGGCCACGCGTGATTCATGCCATGTTTTTGTCCATTCCAGTGTTTGTGTTTCTACTTTTCTGTGTAACCCTGATTAAGTAATTGGGTAATTCCACTGTGACAGACGTTACATTTGAAAGAGTTCAGATTTAAAGAGGCTCAGAGTTAAAATACTGCATGAACACCAAAGTCCCAAGTCTTATGCATGGAAATAGTTTAGGTCTGGAGGTGTTTGGGTTTGGATGAAAAGATATCTGTAATTATGTAATTATGTTATATATTTTGTAATTATCATAAAACAGGAACATCACTACGTCACTGTTTTAAAATAATTATAAAATTCTACATGACAGATATTACAGGACTGATGTTACCTTACAGTACATTCACTGATGTGACTGGCAATCTATAGACAATGTCTATGTTGTAGAACATTTGTACTGATTTGCTCAAGATTGAGATGAAATGACTGCATGACTACATCAAATGACACTTTTTTCATGTATTTTTTGGTGCATTTCAGGAAAACTGGTAAACTCTGTACCCTATATACAATCAAACAATCCCCCCAGTAAACCTCATGCCAGAAGGGAGAAAACTACAAAATCGTTCAAATCTGAACATCAAAAAAAAAAAAAATGTATAACCAGTATTGGTGTAGCTCATATGCATCTGCAGTATGGAAAAGTCAATTGTATAACACCTCACTGTTCTGGTCTCATTCATAACCATAGTATCTTTAGCTTTTTCATCTTGTCATTTTATGTGTTACACTTCAAATAACATCAGGATAGAAAAACATTGATGTAGAATGTAAAATACCGAATATACTGTACAATACAGAATTTAGAATACAGAATGTAGAGGTTACAATACAGAATGTAGCTCATATGCAAGAAATTTTAATTTTGTTTTTGTCTTAGTCTTTTCACTAAAATTAATCTTGGCTTTAATCAAGTTTTGTTTTTATCATTGTCTCTTCGTTTTGTCTTCCTGGGAACATGTTCAAAACAGTGGCAAGTTTTGCCTCAGCACTCACTAAGGCGCACTCTGATTGGTTTTCTTCTCATCCAGTCCCGCCTCTTCCATTTTTTGAGTGGCTCTTTTGTCTTTTCCCCATGTCTTTCCATTCTTTTGATTGGATTTCATCACTGTCTATTTTCATTTTGTCTTTTATTCGTTGACGAAAATGTTGGTCTATTTAGTCATAGATGTAGTCTCAATTATTCACTTAATTTTTAGTGTTCCTTTCATTTTCATCCACAAAAATATATCTGTGACAAAAACAATGACGAAAATGCTTCATTAATGAAATGAACACTGGTCGTTACACTGACTGCAAACAATATCAGAACAGAAAAACAGGGAAACCAGAAAACCTGTTAAACCTGAAAATTAAACATGAACAATAAAACCCATGTGAAACAACACCAGTTTAGTTCACAGCACTCTCATTTACATTTAGTAAAAGTCAAGGAACTGAGCACTCTAATGGTCACCATGGGTGGCTGGAGCTTTTTTGTCATCATTTTGCAAACATACCCTGCATTTTAATCGTGGTTCAGGTCCCCTCGTTGACTTCCCCTCAGCCCTTGGGATGATGTCAAAACATGCAGAGACCATTTGGAGAGCGAGGGGAAAGTGGGTAGTGATAAATGAAACAGACTTGCCTTCATTCACTCTTCACTCAAACAATGGAACGACCACCCGGTGTCGCAGTAGTTCTGCACAGTTATCTACAGATTCAAGGCAGATTAAGTAAGTTCGGAAAATGCGTTCTAAGCACAAGACTTTATGAAGGCAGTTCATCCACATTCTAGTGTCAGTCTATATGTACTGTACCAACACATCTTCAGCCACATGTTGACCAATTTGACCAAACAAAGATTACAATAATTTCTGTATATTGTGATTTTAAGTTGTTTAGTTTTATAAGTTCACAATATATTGTCTTTACATTTCACTAAAATGTTTTTCTCACATGTAGTTTTATGTTTAAGTTTAGTTTTAATGATCAAATATATGTCTGGTATAATGTCTGCAACAGTTACAATTTATACTCCTCCCTCTTTGGTGTTACTGAACCCAGAATTTTATACATTACTTCCCAGTCATTGTCATTGTGTCCTTGGACAAGACACTTTACCCCACCTTGCTCCGTATGAATGTGAATGAATGAATGTTTGGTGGTGGTCAGAGAGGCCGTTGGCACAAATTGGCAGCCACGTTTCCGTCACAGTTTACCCAGAGAAACCTTGATGTCAACCATTGGTTTCTGAACTGTTTTGAGACCCACCGGGTTGTCACTTCCTGAGTGATGTTTTGGAGCCAAAGTAGGGCACAAGTATATTTTGACAAATGCAGATTGTTTTTCTCCTTTCTTGTGTCACAGGTCTTATTGGTGAGCTAATTCTAAATGCTATCTCACTGACTTCATAAAAATTCATCAAGCATTAGGAAAAACTATGTACTGTATTATTAAATAACTATAAGCTACAAAGGTCCACCTTGGTCAGATTCCACAGGTGAATGTAATTACCATAACAATAACAATAATAACAATAATAATAGATTGGATTCAAAACAACAGCTGCTCTGGGGCAGACTGATAGAAAAATGGCTGCCAGTCTGCACAAACGGCCTCTCGATCACCACCAAACACTTATTCACATTCATACACCAGTGTCACTGACACTGGAGGCACGGTGTTGAAGTGTCTTGCCCAAGGACATAACAGGGCAGAATGACTGGGATGGAGCAGACTTCAAACCACCAACCCTCCGGTTATTGGATTACAATAATAATAATAAAAATTAAAAATAAATAAATAAGAGAATAGGGCAAGGGCAGTGTGTGAATGGAAACTGCCAGGAGGGAGGGGAGGAGGTTCTCTTGAAGGACCCTCTCTGTGGCATGGCAGACCCGGTTGCGAAGGATTGGCCAGGGAAATGCACACAAACTGTTAATAATAATAATAATAATAATAATAAAATAATAATAATATTTTGTTGTTATTATTGTAATCATCATGATTGTAATTGTTATTACCACCAGAATTGTTGTCTTTTTTATCACTATCATCATTGTAGTTACTAATGTTAATATTTTATTGTTATTGTTATTATTAATATTGCTACTGTAATTATTGTTATTAATATTACTACAAGGTAATCATCCTTCCCGAATTTTTTGTTTACCCTTTTTCATTTTTTCATTTTTCTCTTTTCTCTCTTCTTTGTGCATAATGCTAAGAGTATATCAAAATGAATGTTATTATATTGTCACACACACATATACATACACACAGACACACAACAAACTCATAGTCAGACATCATAATGATCCCAGCATAATGATTCCTACAGGGATTTATTTATTTAATTTTTTGTTATTTTTATTTTGTTTTCTTTCCTTTTTCCTTCTCCACTTTCCCCCACTTAGCACAAGATTTTCTTATGTGTAAACTTCTGTGAGAAATTTCTGTATACAGTGGTGCCTCGGATAACGACAATAATCCGTTCCGGCGTCACGGCCGTTATCAGAATCGGTCGTTGTGCGATGCAACTTTTTCCATAGGAATACATGTAAAACCAATTAATCCGTTCTGGACCAACGACT
>JAQQAE010020275.1:0-10729 GCA_029823295.1 Pseudamia nigra | reverse complement strand
AGAGCGACTAATATACGTTTTTTTTCTTTTTCATTATGCATTTTTTGGCTCGTGCGACTAACATACCGGAGCAACATATCACCCGGAAAATACGGTAATTCTATTTCTAAGAAGTGCCAGCTGAGGGTGCTATTGGCACCTGAATAGGTGGGCTCTTTATTCTATTTAAGAAAATAATTGATCTTATTATTTTAATCCATTTCAACTCTTTTTTCTTAGAGAAGAAAATATGAAAGTCACTTTTATGAGAATCACTTTTAACTTCATTTTACTGTGTTTTATCCAGAAAACAACTTGTTTTTATAACATTTACCTCTTTTTACTCTTATTTACTCTTAAAGAGACTACAATTAATAGTTCCCTTATGCCTGTCCAGATTATATGGGCTACATACCTTTTAACATTAATGGTGCCTTCACAGATGTTCAAGTCATCCATGCCATGGGCACTAACCATAGACTGTATATATTACTGGACAAAGTGACCATGACATCACACATTGGTTTCTGAAGGGCCATTTTGAGGCCAATCGAGTTGTCACTTCCTGGACGACATCTTTGAGCCAAAAACAGGATGTAACCATATTTGGATGAACAGTAGCCAGGCTAACAAGGCGTTCACAACATCCATGATTTCCAAAATCTATTTGAAATGTGGACTTGTCAGACTACAGCACACTTTTTCACCTTGTGTCAGTCCATCTCAGATGAGCTCTGGCCCAGAGAAACCGGCTGCATTTCTGTGTGGTGATATATGACTTTCACTTTGCATGGTAGAGATTTATCTTGCACTTCATGAACTGTGTTAATTGATCATGGTTTTCTGAAGTGCTCCTGAGCCTTTACAGACTTACGTTGGTTTTTAATGCAGTGCTATTGGTTTGCAGCCATGCTGATCACTTGCAGAAATCTTTGATGATATTATGGACTGTAGATGATGAAGCCCATAAATTCCTTGCAAAAGTATGTTGAGAAACTGTTGGACTGAGCCTTTAGGACATGGTCCTTTTATACTCCATCATGACATTCACTTGTTTCCAGTTAACCTGTTCACCTGTGAAATGTTACAAACAGTATTTTTGATCATTCCTCTACTTTCCCAGTTTTGCCCCTGTCCCAGCTCTTCTGGAACATTCCGCAGGCATAAAAACAATAACGTTTATCAGTTTGAACATTAAATGTCTTGTCTTTGTAGTGTGTTCAGTTGAATTTAGATTCAAAAGGATGAGCAAATAATTTAATTCTGTTTTTATTTCAGTTCTCCAAAAATGTCTTGACTTCAGTGGGGTTTGTACGTTCCTGTAATAGTTAATCCACCAGTATGTGCAAGATCTAACTGAAATTATATTTTTCATGCTAAAATATAATTGTTGTTATTCATGAACTTCCAAATGTACTGTTTTTCCAAAAAGCAGAATAGTAAAGCACATTGTTGTATTTGATTCTGATGCCAATTTACAGTTACTGACTTGCCTATCTGAACAGAAAAATCTGTTTTTGTGGTTGAATGCAATGTTTGATTAATTTCTGACTCCACAGGCAGGCCTAGTGAGTACAAAACATGAATTCAGTTAGAAATTCCTCACTCATGCTCCAAATGAGACCTCACTGAAAAGGAAAATATTAAAGCACTTCATGATGCTAGATGGATTTTGAGGTGAATAAGACAGGAGCTTTAATGAATTTGCTAAGCACTGTATATTTTTAGGTGATTGTAGGAAGTTAAAGTTACAGTACAGTACATACATTAACTTAAATGGACAAATAATTTAAAGATGCGCTAGAGGACTTATTGGTGATACCAAATTTAATTTTTAGCTGGTCTGTTTTCATGTATAAACACTGGAAATTTAAAAGTATGGTTGTTTCTTTATACTGAATAAACCATCTGCACCTTATTATCAGCTATCAGCTGAAGCTAACCTTACTATGATATCTAAAGATCACCTCCCTTATTGCCTCATATTCATGACCATGCTGAGTGCTCTGAAGAAAAAGTAGAGATTATGCTTCAGCTACTCTCTGATGGGGAACTCAGCTCAGTCACAAAAATTGCCTTGCATTTTTACAGCTCCTTTTGAATTGTCTCAGATCATGACAAGAAAATGATAAAAAGCTTGTGTAACTTGAAGAACTGGTCTTTTTTAAATGCTCCGCATAAACCAATTTTATATGGGGATCTCATTGTTATCACGTAGGGAACAGCTCAGACTATGAAAGATATTTCATACAGTAATGGAATCTGTGAGAAGAAAATAAGACTTGACTATTTCATCTGGGTCATTTCAGCTCCAGAGAAATTGCATTTAAATTTTAGAAAGGCACAGGCTTTTACAATCTTAGGTCAATCAGTGGTTGGAGGGAGATTAGACTCACTCGGAACTGTGGTGGATGGATGCACACAGAAGACGATGGGGGACATTACCGTCATCCTAGACCATCCTCTTCACTTCATTCTGTCCCCACAGAGGAGCAGTTGCAGTAAACGACTGACATCACTACAATACAGAACTGAACATTACAGGAGATCGTTCACCCCATTATGGGAAATACAGGAGCTACAATTCTTTCATGTTGTCCAATACACAGTACATGAAGATGAAGGGAATGACAGCAAATCATAAGTGAACATGTCAGTGTCCTCCCCTTGGCTGATTGGTACTGGTCATGAACTCCACACACTCAATGGCCATGTTTCCATAAAATGACAAGCAACCTTTTGAAAAGTAAAAAAAAAAGCAATTATTATTTCCACAGATTATGGTGTGTATTGGCAGACAGAGTAAACATTCATCACCTATTCTGAACTACTACTTTCAGTCCAACCAAGTTGCAACTTCCTGGCTCTCATTTAAGAGCCAAATTACAGAAATGCCCATATTTGGACAAAAGGGACGGAGCTGAGGGAAAGGTCAGAGCAGCCTATGGGTAAGCCACCCTATTATACCTGTTCAACAATATGAAGTTAATGAGGTTGCACTCTGTCATTGTACTGTGTTGTCAATCTGTACACAACACTTAAAAAACAAATTATTGTTTCAGTCCAACTAAAACTGGACTTTAACAGTACATGTAAACATGTTGTGCTGCTGAAATTGAAGTTTTAAAAGTTGGACTAACACACCCAGATAATGCTATTGAAAGTCGATCTACTCCCACATGTGTACAGACCAGTCGGACTGGAACGAGATGATGAGTTCTGCACATGCACTAGTTCTGTGCCAAATCCTGAACTGGTAAAAAGGTAAACAGCTGAGCTCAGACAGAAGAAGCCAGCTGATTGCTAAGTGTTGAACATGGTGAAAACTGCTGGAGTTCATTTTTGGATGGATACAGAGACACACTTCACACTGACTTAGCTGAGTGTAAATCACCAAATGTTATGGCGGAGGTGACATGAGTTCAACAATAAATCAATTACGCTCTGTGCATGTATCCTGGGACAAAGACAATAAATAATCCACTTGAACCAGTTAACTCAGCCAAGCATGTAAAACATACAGACTGAAACCTCTAAACTACAGTCTGTCAGAGAGAAAAGTGTGTTACTAAATTAGTAGAAGCTATAATGGTCCAAGTTACAAGACAATTTGCCATAATGTCTTAATAAGAGAAAAAAATGTAAACATGGATCACCAGATGACCAATAAGAGGGTCTGAATCAAATAGTTGTACCCACGATGACTCAGGAATAAAATTTATTCACTTAGAGGTATGTAGAACTCCACAGGAGCCAGGGCTTTTTGTAGCCAAACAGATGTTGCTTCTCAGCCCTGCCAGCAGGAATACAACTTAAACTTATTTCCACATGGGATATAACTTACAGGCCTTGCCCACTAGTTACACATGACTGTAATAAAAGAGAAGTAGAGAAGCACAGCCGTCTGTATTTTCCCACATAAAATGGTGCTTCAGCTTGTCTTCACACTAGCAAACTGGACATTAAAGCTGCACGAGTCAAAGCCGTGGTTGAACAAGTTCAGCATGTTCAAATACACACCTTCCATCTGCAGCTCTCACCCAGCACTGCATATCAACTAAATACATGTAACAGAAGTGACCTGACATCATTTAGTGGTCTTACAAGTTTAGCTAAGTGTCTGAACAGTCAATCTGTGTGTTACAGTACATATTTACTCCCCCCCCCCTCCCCCACACACACAAACTGGTCTAAAAATACCTATCATTATGTGCCCACTCACAGGAGGAGATTTTCTACTGCTCCAAAACTGAGACCACAAAAGCCTGTTTTTAGTCTCTGACAACTTGAATTACAATACTGTGCTGAAAGGTAATTTGAAAGGTGTTTTTGCTCAATAACTATTGTACACTCTAGCTTTAAGCATTGTAAAACATTTTCATACAGCTAACTTTATAGAATGGATGTAATTCAGTTGCCTTGAAGACATGCATCTGATTAGTCCGCAGCAGTTCCCAGGAAAGAAAGACCAAGATATACATGTACCTCTGCTGCAGATTATACTGTATATTTATTAGAATTACCAGCTTCAGAAACCGGTCCTTATGGGAGCCAGTCATCATGGCATTGCAATCAAAGTTCTTGTGATTCTCTGGACTGACTGACCTTCATTTCATAAAGTAATGGAGCACTGTTTTTTCTCTTTCCTTAGTTGTACAGTAGTTGCAGATAGATGGATAATCACATCTTCTGTCTTCCTGGTATTAAGGATTAAATAATTGATCTTACAGGGGCAGGTCTATGTTCCCACATTTCTAAGTAATATAACTATGTGTGTGTGTGGCTGCCTGTCTGAAGCCTCTTTTCTCTCACTGGGTTGATCAGTCCCCTAAAATGACCCTAACCCCTGACTCCATGAGAAGTGTTTTTCCCCCATAGACCTAAACAAAACTAGGTGCAAATGGAAGCATTCATTTTCGCATAGTCCTGCTTCCAGACACTCAACAACATAGGGATGACTCCAATCTTATATCATGCAGTCAGTCTGTCAACCTCTTTTCTGTATGCCCTTTCCTTGTCGTTTGTGATTAGTCCCAAAATAGCTGTCATTGGCAAATTTGACGGATGCAGTCAAGAGTGAGTAGAGGAAAGGACTTAGGAGTCAGCGTTGGCGTTGTCCATATACGTCTGACTGGTGTAGTTGGTGAGTTGATTACACAAGGAACCAAACATCAGGATATCTCATCCTCTGCTGCTTTACTTGTGCCTTTCAAAACTTGAAGTGACAGATGTGTGATGTGGATGAAATCTGCAAAACTCCCGGAGCATCATTCCAACTAGGATCTTATCTTGTAAAATAAAAGCACCAACAAATGAAAGCAACAGCAGAGTATGACCGCAGTAACATCATCAAATAATGTCATCAGTGTATCAAAATAGCTCTTGATGGAGATTATTTCCTAATTAGAGCGTGTCTTCCTTCTGTCCCAGGGTTGTGGGGTGAAGGAGGCTCCATGTTGTGTTTTTACAGCACAAAGCTAATAATGCAGAGCAAAAGAAAACGGCTCCAACTGCCAGAACACAGTGGAGAGGAAAAAGAAAAACAACTACTGCCAGTAATGAGGGATTTATTACAAAAGAGAGTGGCTTTGTGGTGTGCATGTGTGTGCATCTTTATGTGTGCACCAATAGTCACTCGAAGCAAACACAAACAAACATTCAGATGGATTAAGAGAGGAAACAAGGCCCCATAATTGCAGGAAGGGGGTAAATGGATTCCTCTGGAGAGACTAAAGTGAATTACATCTGAGTGCCACAGCTTCTCCTGAAAACACATGGACTCTGTTGTTTCTGCTCTTTTCTTTTTCCTTTTGCTTCTCAGTCTGTGTGGCTTCAGCTAATTCACTTTTCTGGCTCCATCTGCTGCGTTTTCTATCTTTTCCCACCATGCTCTCCGTCTATCTAATCTCTGCAGCTTTTCCTGGTGAGAGCACATCAATATCAGTGACATTATCACACTGGTGCATAGCTGTTGGAGAAGGCAGAACAAAATGTAGGACAGCAGCAGACTGAGGGAGAGAGAGATGACATATCAAGAGTAATTAAAGCTGGTTATAATGTAGATACGCAGAGAAACTTTTAGATACTTTATCAAGGACAGACATTGGAATGAGAAGCAGCTACAGCAGTCTCATAACTCCAACACAAAGCTGTCATAGTTGACAAAGTTTGTAATGAGGAATCAACATATTAGAACTTAAGAATTACTTTGGTTGGATGTGAGTGTGAGTTGGCTGTGACAGGATGGATTTGTAGACCCCGATAACACAGCCAAAAATGTTCTCTTGGTAAAAATGTACTTATAACTTAATGCTGATATATGCCAAATCATTATTTTATTCTAGTTTTATGGCTGATTTCTGAGTGAAACTTAAAGAAATCAAAGATTTTTGTGGTTTTAACTTTGTTATAAGATGCCAAGAGAGAAAAAGAACAAGACGCAAACAAAGACAAAATGATAAAAAACACTGAAAAGAGGAAAAGTTGAAGGTGATGTTAAACATGCAAGACAATGAAAACGACATAATAGACAAAAGGATGCAAAGACCAAAATGATGAATATGACAAGAGAAACAGAAGATGTAATAGATGCATGAAACAAAAATAACATAAAAGAAAATGATATAGAAGATGCAAAAGTATGAAAATGATGTACCATATTTTCCGGGTTATATGTTGCTCTGGAATGTTAGTCGCACAAGCCAAAAAAAGCATGATGAAGAAGAAAAAAATGTGTACTAGTCGCTCTGGATGACAGGTCACATTTGTTCGGGGAACACGCATCAAGAGCACAGCCACGGCCGCGTGCTTGACGCCAGAAGCGAGAGCTCGCGGCTCGCCTCCCCGGGTAAGTGACAGCACATTCGGTGTTAAGCTGATGGCAGGTATTGTCTACATTTAAATTGTCAGTAATACAGATGCGGTAGATGAAGGTCCACAAGCTTAGAATGATGTCTAGTGGCTGTCAGTGTGACAAACATCCTATCCTCGAAATTCGTTAATATACAAGTCACTCTGATGTATTTGTCACTCCCCTAGCCAGACTATGCAAAAAACCTCGACTTGTAATCCGGAAAATACGGTAAATAACACTAAATGACAAAAAGATACAATAATAATGAGAATGCCACAAAGATGATCTATGATGTACTGTAAAACCACCTTCATATATTCATGTCTTGTGACTAAAAGGTGCCACTGCTGGCAGACTGAAGTGTTGATACAAGGTCGGATGGATCTATGCTTTCATGTTGCTTATACAGTACCAATCATTACCATAACATCTAAATGTCACAGTGAAAATCCAGACTAATTAGACAAAGTAACATTTTTCCAGCCTCGTACTGAAGACATTTGCTGATTCCATGTGAATTGTAGCCTTAGTGTCCTGTGTTTAACTGACAGGAGTGTCACCATATGTGATCTTCTGCTGCTGCTGTCCATCTCCTTCAAGGTTTGACATGTTCTACGTCCAGAGATGCTCTTCTGCATCACTCAGTTGTAACGAGTGGCCATGTGAGTTACTGTTACCTTTCCATCAGCTCAAACCAGTCTGACCATTCTCCTCTGACTTCTGGCATCAACAAGGTAGCTTCATGCAGAGAACTGTTGCTCACTGGACATTTTCTCTTTTGCAGTTTATTCTTTGTAAACCCTAGAGATGGTTGTGTGAAACTCCAGTAGATCAGCAATTTGTGACATACTGTACTCAGACCAGCCCATCTGGCACCAACAACCACACCATATTCAAAGTCAGGTAAATTACCTTACTTTACCATTCTCACGCTCAGTTTAAACTTAATCAGCTTCTCAACTGTCTACATACGTGCATGTCCTAAATAGCTTTTCACTTTTAATCTTGTATTTATTTCATAACCTGTTGCAATTTCTGTGGCAAGCTGCATTTTTATCTTTTCTTACATGTGAAAACTGTTTCTTTTGAAAAGTGCCATACAAATAAAGTGTTACATGGCCAAAACCTCCCATCTGAAAAACACACTTTTTTGAAAAAACTGAATAAAACTTTCTTGTAGAATGCTATTGTTATGGATACACTGCACAAAATGTGTGACTTTTCTGTGACTACAAAGGGCAGGATTATCTTGCAAACAGACTGAATATGTGCAGCTTTCATTGTTCTCATCATCCAAAGTGAAATTTGCAAATCAGAAAATTCTGCAGATAGGTGGTTTGTTGTTTTGGCCATATGCTTTAATACACCACATCGATCATGAATAGACAATAATAACCATAAAATACACTCTGACAATTATGGTGATGAGACTTCAGAGACCTGTATCATTTCCTCACTTATTTTGACTTAGTTTGTTGGTTTCTTTTGTACTATCCCCCCTGCCCCCCATTCAGTTTCATCTATGTCTCAAAACCACATTTACCTTCTGAACGAATGCTTTATTTATGGGCTAAATTTAATTAAAAATCAGAGCATCACCATTTGCAAAAACTAGAACAGCACAGTGCCCGCTCTCTCTGTGAAGCAGCCTTATTTCTCAGTGATAATTACTGACGTACACTGAAGGCAACAATGGTTTATATTGGGTGTGAAAAGCACTGTAATCCTTATTCATGAGTGGTTGTGAAACACCCACAGTGACAGGGTTCGGCTGAGGGTGGGGTAAAGGAACAAGGAAAATGAGAACACAAGATGACAGGAATGGCAAGATACTAATTATCTTGTTAACATTTTCGATATTTGCTTAAGAAATAAAGAACCTTAATAGAATAACAGACTTAGACAAAAGAAAGGGTGACAGGGTTTATATATTAAAAAATCAGACATCTAATTAGCCACCACTATGGCTCCATTTCCATCACATCACAGTGATGAATTGTGAAAAAAAGAAGAAAGAACGGAGACGGTGCTGAAGGCAGTCTGCCGAGAAAAGAACAGACAACAAAAAGCTCCTTAACGTGCTGACAAGTGTCTCAGATTCATTTCCCACTTTGCTTTTCGGAAACATTATTAGTGCGCTGTTTTTTCAGCTGGTGACAAGGAGAGAAAAACTGCAGCGGTGTTGCAAATGTTGAATACTAATAGTTCCATGCGACCTGCAGGTATGAATAAAGAAGTAGAATTCAGCTGTCAACAAGTACAGTACCAGAGACTTAAATTTAAATTTAAATTTAATTTTAATTTGATTTTTAAGATTTGCAGGTAAATATTCAGCAGTTGGATGCAAGTGCAGGTTTAATGTAAGAATATGGTAATTATGTTTTCAGGTGATCCATAATATCTCCACTTATTACTTTACATGAAACCATGCTCTATAATAAGGTGTATGAAAATAAACACTGTACTTATTTTATTTATTTTGATTGATGGTGTAATGCAGGCTTTCCATGCTTTAAATCAAAATGACCAAAATGCATGCAAATGATTAGAAATTAGGGACTTGACTGCCAGCGTATGTGGAAGGAAACACGTACACCTACACACTCAAAACACACCTGTAATTAAAATGTGACCACTAAAATAAAACAATAAAATTGCATGCTTAAATTTACTGTATATCTAGAATAAATATGTTAAAATGAGCAACGATATACAATAAAATGAATATAAATGAACAAAGAAATGAATGTAAGCGATTTCAAACATGAACAAAACATTCAGAAAATGAGGAAAACTTAAGGACTAGCTGAACCAAAGATTCCACAAAACGAACAAAAGTACACTCCAACAGATTAGAATGAATAAAAGTAAAAAGGAGTCACTTTAGTTACAGTTGTGGCTTTAAAGTGTCAGACATGATGACTTTAATACAAAGGGCTTAACTCAATCAGACACAAAGAAATGAAAGAAGCAAAAACTAAATTGGGTCAAACCACTGTGGCAGTTCAGACGTGCTAAGGTCAAATTTAAGGCCTTATATTTAAGACATTTTAACACTTAAAAAGGATCTTCATTTTGACACCAAGGCTTGAACCGAACATTTGCATTTACAGAAAACAAGTCTCAGAATGAGCACACGTCTGAATGGATAGAGTAAAATATGAATAAACAGAGGGAGAGTATCCTCTCATTGCAAATTCAATTTTTATGAGCCTGTCCTCCAACCAAATACGACCAAGGCGGTTGTATGTTTGTGTACTGAATTACGACCTACTGTTATGTTTTTGAGTTATGTGCCCTCTAGCGGTCATGCAAATGTCAAGGCTGTGGTGTCGTATTACGTCATGACATTTGATTTCCCTTACCAATCAAAATACAAAATCAACAGAGGGAGGAGTCATGTCCACTTCACTGCATCCAGTCTATAGCAAGCATTCCATGTGATTGGAAACTTCTGAACCACTGTAAAACGTATAAAACATATATATGCCGTATTTGATATGTCGCTCTGGTATGTTAGTTGCACGAACCAAAAATGCATAATGAAGAAGAAAAAAGCGTGTATTAGTCACTGTGCAGAACAGATCGCATTTGTTTGGGGAACGTGCGCCAGGGAGAGCTCGTCTCCTCTAGTGGCTGTCAGTGTGTCAAACACTCTATAGTCGAATTTATTCAAAATACAAGTCGCTCCAATGTACTGTATTTATCACTCCCCTCGCCAGACTATGCAAAAAACTGCGACTTTTAATCTTGAAAATATGGTACACTCCTGATCAAAATTTTAAGACCAGCTGAAAAATTGCAAAAATGTACATTTTGTACTGTTGAATCTTAAGAAGGTTCTAAGTAGTGCTTCAAAATGCAAAAAGAAGAAATGGGAGTGAGACAAGAAAAAAT
>JAQQAE010020274.1:0-10729 GCA_029823295.1 Pseudamia nigra | reverse complement strand
ACCCCAACTCTCTCTGACACTTTGCTTTGTTAATGTGTAGCAACATGTCTGCTAACTGTGCATATGAGTTTTTTTTATCTATGTGACCATAATTTTGCTTCCTAAGCAGCCTTATTCTGGAAACTTAGTTTTTTACTCTCTTTCCTATTGTACCCCCTTTCCGCCAACTGCAAGGAGCTGCACTCTTCATGTGCTACAACTCCCTCCCCCTTAGTGGGAGAAAAAGAATTGGCCCCTCAGGGATAAATAAAGTATGATTGATTGATTGAAAATAATCAAGAAAGTGAACAAAAATCCACAAAAATGATTAAGAAAACAATAAAATAAAAAAATGAGCAAAAATAAGCAGCAAATTGAGTAAAAATATACCAAATGATCAAGAAAAATGAACAAAATTGAAGAAAATAAGCAACATAATCAAGAAAATGAATAAAGTGAAGGCACTACCCAAGAAAATGCACAAAAAGAACTGAATGACCACAAAAATGAGGAAAAGCAAAGAAAATACCGTAATCAAGAAAGTGAACAAAAATCAACAAAAATGATCAAGAAAACAATAAAATAAACAAAATGAGCAAAAATAAGCTGCAAATTGAGTAAAAAATGGACCAAACCATCAAGAAAATGTACGAAAAATAAAGCAAATGAGCAACAAAATTAAATTAAATTAAATCTTAAAAGTACATATATGTCAAGAGCCACAAAATATTTGAACCCTTTATGTACAAAATGACATGATTTTAGTAGCAATGTGCACTTTTTAAAATTGTGTTTATTATTTTGACCATTTGCATTGATTTTGTTTATGAAATTGTTAATTTTTATTCAATTTGTTGTTTCTTTTCATTTTTTATTCATTTACTTGATTATTTTCTACATTATTGTTTATTTTATTGATTTTTTGTCACTTTGGAAGTAAAAAAGGGTGAAACTTAAAAAAATTAAATAACAACAATTAAATTTTAAAAAATGGAGCAAAATAATCAAGAAAATTATCAACATTAATAAACTTAGAAACAAAATGAGCAAAAAGGGACCAAAACAATCACAAAAACCAAGTAAATGTGCAAAAAACTGAAAAAAAAAAATCGAGAAAATGAACCAGACTAATAAAAGCAGTCCTGAAAATAGTAAAATTAAGTACATACAAACAAAATAAGCAATAAGGAAGAAAATAATGAAGTGAATTAACAACAATGTACAATACAATTAGGAAACCTGACAAAAAGTTTACAAAGAAGCTGCATAAATGATCAAAATGATCAAAAAGGTGGACAAAAATGACTAAAATCAAAAGAAGCAACTACATTCGTAAAAATGAACAAAGTGAGGAATGACATTGTTAAAATTTTTTTTATAAAGAATGAATAAAATATGCAACAACAATCAATAAAATCACTAAAAAATAATCAAAATAATGATTGAAATAAACAAAAATGACAAATGAAAAAGTACCTGTTTGAAGCATAGGTTGTAATAAATCCCATATTATGAGGTTATTCACTACTTGAGTATTTTTTTTCGTATACCTACAAAGTACTTCTACTTGAGTCATTAGGCTTATAAAGCAACAATACTTTTACTTGAGTACGGTACTGCTTCTGTGTACTCTACACACATCTGCTCAAGTAGAAGTACTCATGTGCCTAAGAGTAAACAGCACCTCATTAAAATCTACTCAAGTAGTGAGTAACTTCATAATGTGGGATTAGTTACAGCTTGATATCCAAGGCGTGTGGTTTTCCTTCTATCGACTGGACTGGAAATTTGGTTTGAAGACGTTTCGCTACATATCCAGGAAGCGTCTTCCGGAAAACCACACGCCTTGGAGACCATCACCTGGATGACTGAGAATCTTCACAGACTTACAGCCTGATACATGTTCTGAGAGGTTTCTTATTCTACAGGTAATAACAATGTTAAATGTCATCAATAAAGTGGATGTGATCATTTTACTTGTCATTGTGTGTATTTTAGTGTTTTATGTTCAATGCTTTTGTTATTTTGTTCATTTTTGTTAATTTATTTGATCGTTTTGTAAATTTGTCATAATTTTCTCATGTTGTGTCTTTAAATTTTGTTGCTTGTATGGTGTATTTTTATTCATTTCATTATTTATTCTTTTTTTCATTCTTTTTGCTAATTTTTTGCTTCTCTTGCTCATTTTGTCTGTTGCATCATCTTGTTGATTATTTTGTTAGTTTTTTGTTCATTTTGTTCCTTTTTTCATTTATATATCAAATTGTTCATTTTGTTGCTTTACTTTTTCATATTCTTCATTATCATTATCGTACTCAATTATATTATACATGTATGAAATTTTTGTGGCTCAGCATTAAGATGCTACAGAGCCCCTGAAGTCCAAAACAGCAGTGTATATTTTGCATGTGTCTTAATGTCTGGTATAAATGAGATATTATCTTGTTGGAAAAAGGTTATTTTTCTGCACTTTAATGCTATTTAGCTGCCAGAGCTGCAAAAATGTCTATATGTGACACTCAAAGATGAAAATAAAACATATTTATTTCAGTTCTCTCTGTTGTACAGTGGCTGTGTGCAGCTGAAGTCCTGATATAGCTTAGAAAATGAATAGATAGATAATACCCCGAGATATCTCCAAGATAAATTCTTCATTCCCCCAAGATAAATATCTTGTTTGCACAAGATAATAACTTGTGAGAGTGAGAAAAAAATATATCACTGTTAATGGGGTTCTGTTTTTTTTAAATTTATGCTCTATTTAGCTCAAGCTTCTTTAATCTATTTCATCTCCTGTTGACATTTGTAAAGTTCTGCGTTTTGAAACTGCTCATAATGGCTGAGTTTGAGCTTACATAACCTAGACGTTTGTTGAAGGGTGTTTGTTGAGCACATATGTTCACACTCAACAGAAATGCATAGTCTGGGGACAACGCTGAATTTCTTACTCACAGCCTAAAAGCGACACCACACGCTGCCTTCAGGAGCAACTTCAGAGGCAGGAGGTCAGACTTTTACCTGCTCCAATTTAATTTACCTTTTTCCAGACAGAAGCCCATTTCTCCAGCCTGCAGGCAAGCTGTGCTCTCTGTTGTTAGTGTGGAAGGTTGTGTCGAGTTGCAGAGGTCGTACTATTTAAAGAAGCTCATGTCTAGCGGAGGGCAAGCAGCGGGCACGTTAACAAACCAACCGAACACTCCTGGAGGTGAGAACCAGAAAATAGCCTCTAATTACCAGTGAAATTATCAGATGGGACATTTGGATGTCTTCTACAGAGTATAATCAGTGCCTTCTGATGTAAAATTCCACTGCCAGTCAAAAGTTTGAGTGACCAGAGAGTTGAAGGTTTGAACCCCACTCCATCCCACTCGTTGTGTCCTTGGGCAAGACACTTCACCCACCTTGCCCTGTATGAATGTGAAAGAATGAATGTTTGGTGGTGTTTGCAGAGGCCGTTGGTGTGGAGTGGCAGCCACATGTCCATCAGTTTGCCCCAGGGGAGTTAATTTGTGCCATTTCTTGTCTTCTTAATGTGCTTTAGACCAGGGGTGTGCAACTTCAGGCCTCAAGGGTCAGTGTCCTGCATGTTTTCCAACGGTCTCTGTCCTACTCACTGTATCTTCCAGCTTCTGATTGACTGAACACAGTTTCTCCCAAAACTGTAATAAACATCCCAGTGCTCTATGTCTACGAACGTTGCAGTATGCATCAGAGTAGAGCGGAGTAAACATTAGCTTCCGCTAACGTACCTTCTGTACCTCTTACGCACCTCCCGACATGTCTGTGAACTACTCGAAAGAAGGTGCTGATAATAATTGACAAACAGTCCGTGATAGTAAAAGCATGTGTGTGTGTGTGTGTGGTTGAGAGAGAGCACGTAAACTCAGTTCACTCTTGTTTTCTTGTAGGGAAACACGTTAAGATGGACACTAATTAGTTTGTACCATAACATTAGTTATCCAGTCTGACTGTAAACACTCAGCAGACTATGTATTAGCAATGGGTTGAACGTATGCAAAGTGGTATTTATTTTCTATTTGTTTGGTTAAATAAACATGCTTTAAGCATTTAAACCAAGTTAATTGTTTGTATTATTCAACATTTTTATGCCAATTTTTTACACTTTTACTGCAAATGAATATCGGCTCCAAATATCGGTTATCGGCCTCCTTAACTACTAATAATCAGTATCGGCCCTGAAAAACTCATATCGGTTGATCACTAGTGAATAGCCCTGTTAGTGCTATTGCAACTACTGTACAATAATATCTTATTGCATGAAATACTGCCAGTCCATCGGTTAGTAAGTCCAAAAAAACTCACTAACTTTGAATGTGTCCCCAAGTGCATTCACCAAAACCTTCAAACACTAACCTGAAACTGGCTCTCATGAGGACCGACCACAGAAAGGAAGACCAGGGTTACCTCTGCTGCAGAGGATACATTTACAGTATTAGGATTACCAGCCTCAGAAACAGTCCTCGTGACAGCCTGTTCTATCATTCACTTGATGGTTTTGGTGACTGTACTTGGGTACACATTGAAAGATTTTTGAAGTAATGATGGACTGTCTTTTCTCTTTACTTAATTCAGTGTTTCTTGCCATAATATGGATTTGTACAGTGGTTGTAGTAGAACTAATGGGGCCATTGACCCACCCTTCCCATTCACAAGCCAACTCCTGATCTAAAGCGCTAACATTAACCTTTGTGAGGAGTTGTTAGAGTGCCTCTCCCAGATTTATTTTGCTTTTCAAACCTATCTGAGCAGGTAGCATCATTAAGCATCATTAAGTTGCAATTTATTAAAGGGCGAATTTATTAGTTGTATTGCTGTAAAAGGAGTTTGCTGATGATGTTGCAAATAACAGCAGATTGAAAGCTTTTTGACTGTGCTGTGGGCAGCTGTCATCAAAGCTAAATGTATCTAAAATCTAAAACGTGTTCTTGGTTGTTTAACACTTTTTGTTTACTACATAATTCCATACATTCCATGTTCTATCACAGTTTGAATGTATTCATTGTTTATGTACAATGCTGAAAAACCACTGAAGGAAAGAATAAGTCCAAACTTTTGACTGGCAGTGTATTTTACTCCTAAAAGAGTTTCAGGTGAATTACTACCTCTTGTTACTGGCAAACTCACTGCCGAGCTCCACTCCTCTGCAATACCTAGTGTTAGTTGGAGCATGCAAAATGGTAGAATTTGGTCACTGACCAGCAGTGGTTGTTAGGCTTTGAACAGGGCAGGAAATTTCCAGCGCATTGTGTCTGTTTGTGGTGAGAAAGGCAAGGGCAGCAAAAAAAGGAAAAAAACAAACATTGAAACAGAGATTTTAGTGAAAGCCTGAAGGCAGTGGAGGCTGTATGTGACAGATGCAGAGAGCATTCTCCCTGAAACATCTTTGATCAGCCATACGAGGCACAAATCATTGCACACACATACAAAAAAAGGATTTAAAAAATATACGCAATATCCAAGTCCAGTTACACTGCAGCTCAACGGCATGTCACTTATTATCTGTGCTATTCCTCAGCCTTGTTTGCAAGCTACTTGATCAGCATTGGCAAAGGGGTGAGATGCTGAGGAAATACTCAGCCCTGATTAAAACAATAGCTGAGCACAGTGGGAAAAGGATGTTTTAACTGTTTTCCAGGTTTAAACATTAAGACTGACAGCAGGAACACACGTTTATCTATTGGCCTACTGCCTTCACAGAACTGTTTTATTACTTCTGCCAAGAAGGTTATTTTTGTCGGCGGTATTTATATGTATGCTTGTTCAAAATGTAAATCGAAACGTTATCAGTGGATTGGGATGGAATTTTCAGGACAGGTCAGAAATGGCACAAGCCAGTCGATTAGATTCTGGATTATCGTCTGGATCCAGAAGACTTTTAAAGGATTCTTCATTGTTTTGAGTTAGGGTGCAACTTTTGTCCTTATAACGCAACAAATAACACCCAGAACATTTAGCTAAAAAACATAAGATACCTCCATTATAGATTCTATCAAACCACAAAGTTTGATCCAGATATGGGCAATATTCTGGATATAGAATATAGAACGCTTATACTTAGAGGAGTTGAGGAAAAATAGCTACTGTAAGGTAGTATATAAACCTACAGACAGGGAGCTGACACCAAATTATAGTGAAAAGTCTGACTCAGTAATGTACCCACGGATTTGATGTATTTTCAACATTTACAGAGCTAGATCCAGAAGAAAACCAAGTAACTACTGAACTAATAATGATATGTATGTGATTCCAAATGCTACTGGTAGATTTTCATGATCAAAGAATCCAAAAAAGAGGGTCAAATACATTTTAAAAATATTACTTTTGGTGCAATATCATTAAGGGGTAAATGAACATAGGTTCCAATGATAATGGTAGGTTTTCACTATGGAGAGAAACTGAGCTGCCTTGGTGGAGGTCTGAGTTCTCAGAGTTTAATCGCTATGAAAAAACGTTCAGTACTTTTAAAAGAGACGCGATATCTGTCATTGTTTGTTGGGTTGTATCGTGCTTTAGGTGTGTGATGATGGATAAGGCAGTATTTCCGCTCTGTGCCTGGAAATCAGCTGTAAAGCTCTGTGTAAAAATAGCCACCTGGGCTGCAGATTACAGTGTGCCAACCCCTTGATTATGCTGCTCACAGGTGTCTCAATGAGTCGCAGCAGCTGCCAGCCTGAGCTGCTCTTACCCTCTGACAGCATGGAGAAGGCGCAGAGAGGGGAAGGCGGTGCGCACGTCCACTGTGTGCAGCAGGATGAGGCGAAGGGCCCACTCCACACGCTCCTCTCCCCCTTTCGCCATGAACGCTGGGATCCACAGCACACTGCCGTTGAGGCTCTGCAGCCGCTGCAGGAAGCGCTCCCGCCACTCTTCACTGATCAGGTCCTGAAAGGCTCGCTGGACCACCGAGGGGTTCATTGTCACCAGGTTGGTCTTCCATCCCACGTCGTGAGAGTATTCCTCCACTGGTGCCAGGTTACACCTCAAAATAGGAAGCACATGTCATTCAACCCAGAAATGTCTATTTTTGCCCAGACTATGACCTCTCTGCAGCAAACATCTGAGATCATGTTGAGAAGCAAACAAGTAATAAATACAGGTTAGCAGCACAAAGAGTTGTTCTCCACTGAAAAAAGAGGGAAGCAAACAACTAGTGTGGTTCAGATGCAGTGTTTGTATAACTGAGCTTTTGCTTTTCCATTAGACAGAGTAAGACCAGCTAAGACTAGGTTTCATGTCTTTTGCTACTACAAAACATTTCTGGGTGCTCTAAAAATAATGCTAAAATATCAAAAATTCTCACTCAAAAGAGAAAAACATACAGCTTCTTTTCATATAATTAGCCTTAAATCTGCCGCTTGGATTTCTGGATATTTGTGAAATCACAAATATAGAATCACTGCCCTGAGTCAATCCTCCGCGAAGACCAAACTCACCTAAATCTCCAACACCAAAGTGACTTTCCAGGATAAAGTGCCCTGGAATATACATACATGATGAAGTCCATGGCACAGACAGGAAAAACGTGCAGTCAACAGGAGCTCATTTGCATGTAGGGATACACACACTGATCTAGTCCGTTTGACACAGGGCTGAAACTAATGCGTATACAAACATGATAGAATCTCTTTATCTGTCTTTGTCTTTTATTTACAGTGTTCTCCCGACCTTGAGTTCAATTTCAATCTTTCATGCCTGATTGTTGGAATGATTATAAAGCACCTTGAACGTTGAACCTACAATGAATTATTTCTGTGGTGTTCTGAGCTGAAAATTCAAATCATGTTCTTCAAAGCTGCTGACGAGTCTCTGAAGCTCAATATGAGCAGACAGGAAATGATTTTAACCTCTTTTGCTTCTTAAATATATCAGAGTAATCTGTGTTTTACTTTTGGTAACACATCATGTGAGACGATACTGAAGTCCTGTACATACGTGTTAAACTTTCGTGCTAAACTTTGACTTTCTTAACTGGTAATGACATATGTGTAAGTGACCGGATAATTCAGACGGGATCAGAAATAATATGTTTCATGCCATTCACTGCAATTTTTGACAACTCTACTCAGAAATCAGTGCTGTAGTCAGGCAGTGATCATGGATTTATGCAAGATATTTGCTTGTAGAATTAGATAATGTCAGCAGATGACCAGCTCACAGCACAAAACATCACAAACTCCAACACAAATTGACAAGCATGTGTGAATGTTACATATTAGGCCTTTTTGTGCACAACACTCATCCATTTCTGCTGTAATCCTGGAGTAAAATCATGTACCGATAGCACTTCAATCACTGTCAGCCTACTTTATGGGAACTGAGTTTAGGGCAGTGGACTATATTTAGCAGAGACATTATCTATCTGATACATGAATGCCAAAGCAAATTCCTCAGCATCTCAAAATGCCACATTCCCAGTTGTCTGCCTTCAGCCAACCATTACAGTGATGACCCTTATTACCATGCTGCCGGAGTCCACAAATCATGACCTTTCAGCACCTCCCCATATCACGCTGCTCTTAGAGAACACAAGATAAAAAGGCAACAGAATCAATTGGAGAATAATAAAGGGCACATTCAGATTCTGGGGTGAATTCATGTATTGATCAAGCAGACATTCATTTCCTGCATCCTTTACACAGCAGTGTTTAGCACTCTGATTTATGAGAGGATGTTTTTCCACAAGATCTCTTTTCAGACTGTCGATTAGACCTGCCTACACACAGAATGCCCACTGAAGATTTCTGTATCTCCCTCCCATTGCAATATCACCACATCAAATTTATTTCCCCTTCAATGATAAGTATGAATAGTGATAAATAACCCACTCTGCAACCTTTTTGCTTACCCGCAAACACAAACCAAAGTGGCTGACAACTTCACAAACAGAATCCTGTGGTAGATAAGAGCAGGACTGATGTGTTTCTGCTTTCTATAAATGTCAATTTCAAGTATAATCATGCATTTAATCACCCTCAGTCTGGCAGCTCATTTCCAATCTTGAATCATTTAAAGCTCTGACAGATTTTTAAAAAATTGCAATTAATACATTTCCAACTGTGTGAGCACAACTTTAAACCGAAATTAAACTAAGAAGGCAAAAAAGTGATTGTCATTCCAATGAGAATTATGCTCTCCACTTCATGAGATAAACTGAGACTAATCCAATTCAATTACAGTTGACTTCAGCTCTCAGGTCCCATGACTTAGGTTATGCAATAAACTTCTAGTTCCTGAAATTACTTCTGCTATGCATTGGCAGAAAATACCTGATGACAAAATCGTGGGAGTCGATCTCAGGTCCGCAGCTGCTGTTCAACAGGATCCCAGAGTTCCCTACGATGGCGCAGCGCCTGTGATGTTGGTTCTTCATCGGGGACACACTTGGCAAGAGACGGTAGAGATTTTCAGAAATGTTTGTGGTGCTGTGCCGATCAAAGACATAGTGAATGACATCTCCTGGTTTCAGGGTGCCTTTCAGAATAGAAATATCCCTCTCTGGGTCAAGGAATCTCAGAATGTTCTTCCTGCAAAGAGACACAATAATGTCCACTTGTTGTGAAAGACTCAGCAAAGTCAAGTGTCAAATCTAGCAAGGATAATTAATGAGAACGATCGTTCTACCTGATGAGGTTAGAGAGGGTCCTGTTGAAGGTCCAGCTGTTGGACGTGAGCTTGGCAGTGTTATTGTAACTCAGATGATGACGATTTATATCTTTAGTTGATCTTGCCAGAACAGTCGGTTCAACACGCACCAATGCTTTTCTAAATGAGTAAACAAAGGAATGTCATTGATGCAAGCTGTTCTGTCTGTCTGTCTATGTGTCTATCTACACATTACAGACAGAGCTGTGGAGAGTAGAGTCTTAAAGCCAGTGTAGACTTTGTGATTTCAGACCTGATTCAGACCCAATTTGCAGCCATGTGCGCCCCCGGCAGTCACAAGCAATCATGACTTGCACTCCCCTTTGTTTTATGAGTGGCTCGAATAATCAGATCCTCAAATCAGGCATCTGATGGGTTTCAAACATGTTTGATTTCAATACAATCACTGTACTCTCACTCTGCCTGTGCAGCAACAGTATAGCAGCAGGAAACAATGAGTGAAATCAAGAAGAAAGCAATAACGTCACAGAAATATCACATATTCGAGCTAGTAAGCACATATGCATGTAAATGTAGTATTATTAAAACCCCGTGTTTGGGTGTGCACCTGCCTGTGTGTGTGATGGAGAGAGAACAGACACCACAGGTGTCCAAAAGGGAAGACAGAAAAGAAACAGGGAAAAAGCAACTGGATTCTTTTCTGCCCAGACTTGATTGGAAAAGAAGTGGAAGATGTGGATGTTGGAACAAACAGTGTAGGCTGGATTTACAGTCAAAATGGCCACACAGTGTACTACACATTCATGTTCACACATTTCAAAGAGTGCATGTCAGCCTTCAAGGGCTACAGCAGACATCATGAATTCTATCTATATTATCCATCCATCCATCCTCCATCAATCCATCTATCCTTCACCCATCCTCCCTTTATCCATCCATCCTGCATCCATCCATCCATCTTCTATCCATCATCCTCCATCCATCTATCATTCATCCATCCATTCATCCTCCATCCATCCATTCATCCTCCACCCGTCCATCCTCCATTTATCCATCCATCCATCTTCCAGCCATCATCCTCCATCCTCCACCCGTCCATCCTCCATCCATCCTCCACCAATCAATC
>JAQQAE010020273.1:0-10729 GCA_029823295.1 Pseudamia nigra | reverse complement strand
TCATCAAAATAAAATCTGTCTACTTTGGACAATCTAAAACATGTTATACGTTCTGGGGTAAGACTCTTATGTTTGTCACATAATTCCATACATGTTCTTTCACAGTTTCGATGTCTTGAGTATTAATATACAATGCTGGAAGTTATTAAAAGTAAGTAAAAACACTGAATCAGAAGTTGTGTCCACACTTTTGACTGGTGCTATCACACAGCTTTGAGGCTTTAATAACGAAAAATGTCTGACACGTTCAAAACTGAAAAAACAGAGCCTTCATAATTACGTATCCCTTACCTTGAAACTACAAATATGAATTCAAAACAACGTGAATAGTAATAACATGAGCATTACTAAGCTGTTAGAGAAGTAATTATAAACAGGAGTGATGTAAATCGGTTAGCGCGTTCGGCTGTTAACCGACAGGTTGGTGGTTCGAGCCCAGCCAGGGACGAGAGTCTGTCCCTTGTTGCAAAGGTTGTGTCAGGAAGGGCATCCGACGTAAAAACCTATGCCAGATCAAACATGCGGATCATTGGTATTTCGCTGTGGCGACCCCTGAGGGGAGCAGCCGAAAGGACAACAACAACAACAACAACAACAACAGTGATGTAAAGTGTAGTTATGACTTACCTGGCTGTAGCTTTTGCTGCTGTAAGTATGGTGTAAACTTATCTGTCAGCAATTATCCGGCACCTTCTTCCTGTTCTGGACAACTGACGTCAAATAAACACTAGGCTACTCAGTTAACTTCACGAACTTCTCCAACTCTTGTCTACTTTACAGATAAAACTCTGACAAACACAACTAGCTACGTGTGTCCACTTCCGGGTTCAGCGTGCTTGTCGACAGGCTGCTCCTGTGAGCAGGTGGGTCGTTGAGCAGCCGGAGCTGGACATCGTCCCTCGGTTTGTCTCGAATAAGCGTTCAGGGCTGTCACTGTGCTGCGTTTTAGTAAGTATCGCTGCTCCCAGAGACCAGAAACCGTGGCGGAAATACATTTAGGTTAAGGCTTTCATTCAGAACCTCTTCCGACAAGTGACGACACAAAGTAATAGTGTATACAGTGAGCGGAGTGTCTGCATGCTGTTCTCTTTCCTTTATATGACGTGAAACCAGGGAAACCACAGCCCACATTGTCCCAAATAGGCAACATGTTTACATGGAAGACGTTCACTGGTTTCACATGATTTACTGAAGTAAAAGTACTCACTCTGATAACACTCCACACATAAAAGTTTTACATTCACAACCTTTACCTGGCGTTAGTAATAGAAAATCTGCATTTTCATCAGCACATGTACCTTAAGTTTGAAAACTGAAAGTAGTCAACAGTTAAATACAGCTGCACTAACAGTCAAAAGTTTGGACACATGTCTTTTTTTTCCAATTGACTAACCTTAATTTTTTTTTTTTCCAACTTTATGACTAACCTTAATTTTTAAAGTAATGCTGGACTGACTTTGTCTTAACTGAGTGTGTCTTGCCATAATATGGATTTGTCCAGTAGTTGTAGAGACACTAATAACAACAAACATAAGATAAACAGAAGTAGTAAACAGAGACAAAGTGCAAAGCAGGAAGGTAACAAACATACATAGAAAGATTATAGGTAAAGTGCTTGAGTGATTGCACATTTTGCAGGGTGATAGAGCTAGTCCATGCAGGATTTTATACATCAGACAGGCAGCTTAATTTTTTTTTAATTCTGAAAGTTCAGGAAGTTGTACCTAGGTAGGACATTGCAATTTCTTTTAATCTAATATTTTCAGTGCTTTCTTGTAAAGTGACACGACTAGTTTGAGGGTTGCCACGCCTGCCAGTGACCAGCTGGTAAAACAACTCAAATGTGAAAAAATCATAGAGTATAAAAACATCATGGCTTCTCCATTTGTGACAGACCTTCTAACTTGTCTGAAATTGTAAATATTAAATTTTAAAGTTTTGGTCACAATTTTTATATGACTCTTGAAGGAAAGTGCAGAATCTACAGTCACACCCAGGTATTTGAATTCCTTAACTACATTTAGTTCTCTTCCTCCTGTGCAAATATTAGAATGTGTAATGTTAGTTGGGCATTTTGAGAAGTACATACATTCAGGTTTTTTGTATTCAATGACAGACAGGACTTGGTGAGGCAGTGATGGACATTTGACAGGACTGAAGAGAGTGTGACAGCAGCATCATGAGGATTTTTGGCTTCAGTAAAGATAACGGCATTGCCCACGTGCAGCTGAACATTAACACCTTTGCAAACATAAGGAAGGCCATTAATATAAAGAGAACAGGATTGGTCCCAGTACAGAGCCTTGAGGGATCCCTACTGGGCAATCTAAGTAAGGGGATTTGACACCGTTGACCACAGTGCCCTATTTTCTACTGGATAAGTATGGTTTAAACCACAATATGGCCTGGTCAGAAAAATTGAAATTGGGTGGCCTAGAGAGTAGAACTTTGCGATTTACAGTATCAAAAGCCCCTTTTAAGTCTAGAAATACTACTCCTACCCAAATGTTTTTATCTAGAGAAGACTTTTTCCAGAAACAGAACCAATGCTGACTCAGTAGAGTGACGTTCACGGAAACCAAACTGCATGGAATGTAGAGCAGTGGAGCCTGTGTTGAGATGTTCAATTAATTGTTTTGCAACCCATTTTTCTATCACTTTGGAGATGATTGGTAGAATGCTTATTGGTCTATAGTTACACAGCAAATTTATCACCCAATTTAAAAACTGGAGTAACTGTAGCTACCTTCCATGACTCAGGGATAACAGAGTGTTTAATTGATAAATTAATCAAGTGTGTAACTGTGCAAATCAGGGCATCCTTGTGAGTTTTTAAAAAAACTGGTGTCAAGACCGTTGGCATCCTTAGCTTTGGAGTTATTTAGAATTCTAATTATGTCACAGACCTCAGTTTCAGATATTTAACTTATGCTGAAGAGTGTTATTTACTGGGTTGGAGGCACAATCAGGTGAAGAAAAAAGCTTGCATAGTTCTTCCACAGATTTTAAAAAGAATGAGTTTAGCTCCATGGCCAGGATAGGATTAATCTTTAGTTCCAGTTTAGTTCCTTCCTTATTTTTTTTCTCATTCCCATTTGCTTTCTCAATTATGTTAATGAAGAACTTAGCTTTTGCCCTTTACAGCTCCCTTGCGACATTGTACCTGTCCACAATTAACCCAGACTTCAGTTGGTCCCTCATTTAGGGTGAGCCATGGAAGAGAAGTATTTTTCCTTTTCATATAGCTCTGTTTCTTAGTGAAGGACAGAACCATCTCATTTATATCACTGAGTAACTTTCACTGCAGAGCTTAGCATCCACACATTATTCCAGTTCAGTTCTTTCAAGGCTCTTTCAAGGTTTTGTAATTGATCTTTTGGGATAAAGTTTATATGTGGTTGGCTGCCAGATGATTTGGTATAAGAGTTGTCAAAATGAGTTTTCTTGGGGAAAAAAATGCATTGTGGTCTGAAATGCCTGCCAATAGATTATAGGTTTTTGTGATTCAGTTAGATTTATTTGTGAAACACAAATCAATTCTAGATTTAGAGTGAGTTGTGATTCTAGTCAGTTGTTCTAGTAGCTGAGCAAAGTTGTGACGATCAGTAATAAGCTTGACGTTTTGTCTGTCCTTCTTGTTATCCCAGTTTATGTTGAAATCTCCCAGTAAAATTATTTCTTTTTTGTGATTACAGTGATTAAGAACTGCTTTTACACCATGTTATTGTTGTTTAGAGTTTAACCTATGTGGTCTTCCACCATATTTCTTTCATACTCTGCACCTCAACGATGTGAAAAAGTCACCTGTATTTATTCACATCTCTTACAAAACAATGCAACAGCCCTTTTCCTATCAGAATGATCATTTTGTTGCAGTGCACAAATATCACTATCAAGTAGCTTATTCTTTTATGTCATGCTGGGTTGGTCTACATTCAACCCAGACAACGGTCCGGACGTCGGTCTGGGTGGTCCAGTCCCCAGTTGTCAAAACTAGCAACAACCGGGAGGAGGCCCTGGGGCAGACCCAGGACATGCTGGAGGGACTACAGTATGTCTTTTGGCTGGCCTGGAAATACCTCAGGAGGTGGCTGGAGAGAGGGAAGTCTTGGATTCTCTGCTTAGGCTGCTGCCCCCGTGACCCTGACCAGGATAAGCGGAAGATGATGGATGGATGTTACTAACTCTTTGAGTTTTTACAAGATGCTTTATATTTGTGTTTGTATGATAAAGCTTTGATGAATGCAGACACTTTGAACTCCACACACATTATCGATTGAACCTGTTACCAACAGCAAGTTTGTAGTGCATTTATGCCCCCTGCCCCCACACACGCATGCGCATGAATGCACGCGCACATGTACTTAGACCCATCCGCACACACGCACACACAGGTGCATATACATCCACCTGCAGCTGTATCATTTCTGTACCTACTGCACTGACATATGTTTCTTGGTAAGGACTGCATTTTGGATGGTGCATGCACACACACACGCACACACACTAATTTCTCAACATGCATGTGTGTGTAACACACACATGCACACCACATTATGACGTCCCTAAAATACACACAAATCGGTTTAGTTCTGAATAGTTACTGAATTGGCCTCATAGCCAAGGTGGTGTGTGCAACTATGACTGGCATAATTTCCCCTGTTTGAACTCTATCTGCCCTATAAGTAGTAGTGCCACCTGTTGGAAAACAATAAAAATTTAAATTCCAGTCCCTCACTATCAAGAATCCATAAAAAACTTAAGATGAAAATCTAAATTCATATTGCAATGGCAGTGTATCAAAAAAGTTGTTTATATGGGAGTCAATGTCACAAAAATGTGATGAAGGGATAAAGGTGCTACTATTTTCATTATATAGTGTATTAAAGGGATTAAGAAAAATATCCTGACATTTTAAAGTTCAGCCCAAAATATACACATGTGGCAATTTTTATGCCATTTGCATCTACACAGCCAAAATTATCCACAAAAAAACAGTCTTAAAACAGCAAAAAATGCTCCAGGGACATAAACTGACACTGAATCCTTTGGTTTTTCACATGATCACTGCCTTCCGATGGATTTTACTTGACTGCAAGGAGATAAAATTTGGCAATTAAAAAGCCTAAATTCTAATGTATCTGTTGTTTGTCAAATGTATCAAGAAACTAACGTAAACTTATTCTATCTACAGGTACAAATGATGCAAAATGACGTGACCTTATTCATTAAGTGGGGGTAACTGAGGTGTCCAGTAGCTCATTTTAGAAAATCTGCTGCATTGGACACCACAGCGCCCAGTGAGTTCTGGTAACCAAAGTTGTCAGACAAATGCAATGAGGAGTCATGTATTTCCTTTCTGATGTAAGCAAGAAAGCTTGATTGATTGATTGATTGATTGAAGTTATTTAAAAGGGGGATACCGTATTTTCCGGACTATAAGGCGCACATAAAATACTTAATTTTTCTCAAAACTCGACAGTGCGCCTTATACTCAGGTGCGCCTTATATAAGGATTTTTCCTGGTTTGGGCTTACGGTAAGGTCGGTTCGAGGTCAGTATGTGGTACACGGCGCTCAAAAATCTGTCAAAATGCTTTAGTACAACTCTTGCTGTGCGCCACTTGTACGAGCATTACATTACTACATATTACATTAATGCGTAGGTTTGTATTTGCTGTGCTACACCTGAAGAATGTTGAGAGTTATTGTGGAAAGACTTGAATAGAGTTTGACTTATCTTAGTTTTGTTTTATTTAATGAAACAAATACTGGTATGTTTAACATAGGAATACACTTAAAAAAGTGAATGTATAGGTTTGTATTTGCTGTGTTACAACTGAACAATGTTGAGAGTTATTGTGGAAAGTCTTGAATAAATGTTTAATTTATATATGTTAATTTTTAATAAAGTTTGACTTATCTAAGTTTTGTGTTGCGTAATGCGCCTTATAATCCAGTGCGCCTTATGTATGGGAAAAAATGTAAAAATTTGTCATTTTTGGAGGGTGCGCCTTATAGTCCGGAAATACGGACTATATTCAAAGTAGAACACAAGTAGGTCAAAGCTGTACAGTACTTGGAATAAACATACTTAACACTACTGAGGGCATCCAGGTGGACCTGGAAACCTATTAAATAGAAAATTAATGAAGTAGTTATAAAACCCTACAGTATGTTTTCTGTATCTGATCTGTCCTAGACTCATACAGATACATCCATCCATCCATTTTCTATCCCTTAACCCTCAACTTTATTTAATATTTCCATTTCAGATTTTTTTTTAAGTGACAATGCACTAGAATGCACCAGTACATGTGGCAGCAACTGACAACAGCTTCTGCTTTTCTCCACTTTTTCTTAAAATGGTTACTCATGCATTACTTTATTGGATCTTCTTTAGTTGGATAAATTTTGAATTGATATGGAAAGAAGAGTGTACTACATAGGACCTGAGGCAGAAGAAATATGGAGCTTACCAACCAATCCCACTGGACCTGAGAAAGACTCTTGTATGGTTGCAGGGCTGGTGCCAAAGTCAAAGACCGAGGATTCAGGCACAAGCCTTTTCTAACAACTATACTGATGGGGAACATGAACTCACTACCCTGCAAAGTGGATGAGTTTGAGGCACTGGTGAGGAGCCAGAAGGAGTTTCGAGAGGCTAGCTTCATGTGTTTCTGTGGAATTTGGCTGAACAGTGACTGCCCAGACTCCACTGTTGAAATGCCTGGATACTCAACGGTTTGGTGGGGACAGAGATGCCAAAAAGACTGGAAAGAGGAGCAGTTGCAGTGGACGACTAAAATCAGATCCTTCATCCCCACCGCCATCAGACTTCAACACCACAGTTGATGACAGAATGTTGATGGCAGACATGTTACTGATTTTATCTTTTTTTTTATCTCTGAGCTTGTCAATGAGTTTCCCTAAAAGGGATGAATAAAGTATATTCAGTTCAATTCAATGGTGGGGAGTATCCCTTATGTATTTACTGTAAGGTAGATCCACTTGGCTCTGAAACCATTCAGGGGTAAATATGCACAGTTATGATGCAAGAGGACTAATGTCAAATTTGTGGACCTAAATATTCCAGCAGAAACCAGATTTCTGACACATTTGTGTTTATACTGTTTACGACAAAGACATTTTACACTTTTTTGGTCCCACACATCAAACAGCCTGTATGTGTATTCACTACTTACTAAAATAAACAAAAGGTTACCCGCTTCTCTTTATTCTTCCAAATACCACAGAAGTTGCATGTTTATAGCAAGCAATGTTTATTAAAAAACAGATCTACTACAAGAACTACACATAGAATTATATAAGGCCTATTTGATTAAACTACTATTGCTATTACTGTACAATATTGTACCAAAAAAAGAGTGTACCTCTGTAATGTACAACATTGTATATACAAAGTACATCTGAACACAGGATTCTCCAGTAATACAGAGACAACTATAAATAGATTTGACATTACAGTCATTTTTTTTTAGTTCTGCTCTTTTCAAATGGACACAAAAATGCATATTTAACAATATTCAGTTCCAACAAATCATTCCCACACAGTTAGTCCACACGCAGGCCAAGTTGTTCAAGTGCACGATGATTGATTTGAGATCGAAGAGCGTCCCAGCTCTCCTTTAACAGCACAGCTGGGACAAAAGACATCAACCACCCACATGCATGTCTGTATGTGTTAGCGTGTGCTCTGAGGAGAGTTTATGTGTTTGCACGTAATCTCTCACCACAAACACACACAGTCACAGTCCCTCCAGTTGTCACAATGAGGTAAGAGCACCACATATACACCAGGTATTACACAAACAGTATACAAAGGTAAAAAAGTTTCTTATAATTCATTACCCAGCTGAGAGCATACAGGAATGCAGTATGTGCTGTATTTCAAGGAAGCAGAAAAGGGCATGTTAGAGCAGGAATATGAGGATAACTGCTACAAATCAGTTTAATACATTTTATGCAGTTAAAAATGATCAAGAAAGGCTTCATTCAGTTCACTCTGAATGATGTGTCCACTTTAAATGTCAGTGTTATTCACTCCTTATCAGATGAGATGTTGTCAATGTACAGATTATACAACAGAACACCTTAGTTGTCAGCGCTCCTGGTTTCTGAGCTCCTGTGGTTTTCTGTTTTTTAGTCTCTAAGTAAAGCTTCTCTGCCACAGCAAAGGCAGAAAAAAAAGACTACATTTCATTTATCCCTGCAGGCGTTTCACGTGATCACCTGTACACAGTGCATATTTTCAGCGTTTCATCTGCTGGTAGAAGCATGTTCCTGTGTGTCTGTACACCATTGGTGCTGGGTGATGATATCCTTTTCTACATGGGTGGGCAGGAGTGGGCCGTGTGTGACGGGGTGAGGTGCATACATACTTGACATCCACGCATGCTCACACACATGCATACACCCAGCCAGCTACACAATTCAACAGTTTACCATAACAGGCTTTTAGCAATAATAGACAACACAAAAAAGTTATAATAAAAACTGACTTTGCTTAAAAACGCTTAGGATGAGGTGGTTGGTTGTGCTTTTGTCTAAACACACTCAGGAGGATCCTCAGCTCCATGCTTCCAGTTACCATCATGGTTTTAAAATATAGATACACACCATTAGAATAATCAAAACCCTTTTCACTGTTAAATCTGAAATATATAGTTAAAGGAGCAAACTGTCATTATATTTGTCCTATAAAGCCGGTATAGAAACAAATGCAATCAGCTGGCTTTGCTGTCGTGGCTGCTGTCTGTGGCCCCAGCATGCACGGAAAACCTGAACGGTGTTTAGCTGCCACAACACCATCACACAGAGACGTGTAGAGTGTGTGAAGTCCCACACTACGTATAAAAATTCTGGGTTTTACTGGTCCTCTACACACACAAAGCTGCAGGAGAAAGCAGCATAATGCCTAATACTGCCAGCTTGTATTATTTTTTATTGCTATACATGAATTTAGGATTATTGTCAGGGACTGTTAGGTAAGTATCGATAGTTCCTATTATGCTCCTTGAGTAGCACATAATAATAACCCCCCCCCCTCCCAAAAAAAAATCACCATCAGAACTAGCGAACACTGGAGGAAACAATAAAATAAAGCTCTTGATCACATGACTTACACTGATATTCAGACCACTTTTCTCTTTTCACCATCATTCCACAAGTCCAATTTCATTAGAGTCTTCCACTTGTGAAACAGCAAGTCAGTGTGTTTCGTGTCTACACAGAGTGAAAACTTAGCATTTCACAGTCTATATTAAGGAATCAAACACTCCCTTCCAGTCCGGTAGGCATTGAATCATTTAAAGAAAAAGCTGTCATGTTACTGTACAAAAAAAAAAAAAAAAAAATCAAACAGTGCTTTTTTTGTTCCTCATTTAGATCTGTATGTAAAGGCATGTAACACTCCTGCACGCTCACTCAAACACTTTTTCAAACATCCCAACTAATGTATGTAAGTTCCACGTGCTGTAGGTCAGTAGGTGTCCATCCTGAGTCCTGTTCCCTTTCCCTTGTAAAATATTTTTAAATCCAGTGCTCCCTCAAAATCTCTGTGGTGGCAAAAAAGGGAATATCCATGTTGCAATAGTTGGCTTGTAGTAAAGCAGAGCTGCCAGAAGAGGGGAGCAAAAACTCTTGGCAATTTGAAGGGATCATGGTATCTGAGAACTTGCCTGGACACCAATAAGTGAATGCTACATGAGGTGTGGGTTAGGGATGTTGTGAAATAAATGAAGTGCCTTCAGCACCTGGTAAAAGAGCTGTAAGATCAGTAAGAATCAGTAATGCAGCTGAGAGCCAAGGAGGTGGGTCCTAGGCTGGACAGGATTTATCATTGGACTGCGGTGGTGGTGGAGGTGGAGGGGTGTGTGGAAGTGAGTGCATGTGGCTTGTTGGTGGTAGAGGAGGTGTAGGGGGAACAGTGGAGGTCGGGGAGCCCATAGCTGGACTGCCAGGACCTCCACCCTTTGGGAACACCACTGGTTTGGGTCTTGTAGCTGGAGGGCGCAGCTCTCTAAAGGAAGGTACTGAGGAGGATAGGGAGGAGGAGGACAGGGATGGGGACGTGGCAGATGGCAGGGGGCTCCGTGGCTGGCTCTTGGTGGGTCGGAAAGAGGAGGGTACGTCGCTGGCAGAAGAAGCACTCCGCTGAAGTGGGTGGGCATGTGAGCTGCCCCCCTCATTGTCCCGCAGCAGACGAGAGTGGAGTGGACTGGAGGGTTCAGAGGCACCTCCTCCACTGCCACCTACTCCTTTTAACTGTTCCAGCGTGTCTAGAACCACATCAGGAGTGTGTGTGTGCTTGGAGGTGCTCTGTCTTTCCAACTCCCTGAGCTCACTCAGGGCAGAGCTCATCGCCACTTCAATGTCCTGCAGCAGAGAAAGCCAAATTGAATACAATCTTGTATCATGATCAACAACTCGACAGCGCTGATACTGTATATTGTAGACAAATACTTGTGTTTGTGTGAAGACCAGGTTTCAGATTTCAGCACCTTATAAAAAGGTGACAAATGCAAGAAAAAAATGTCCTTATTAATTGCCTTTTTGCCAAATACATTGTACTATTTAAAAGAAAAAATATTGTGCATTTTCTGGTGTAATATTGTAAGTAGCTGGTCCCTAAAGATGATATAAATGTGTTTTTACGCTTCAAAATCCCCCTTAGTGCTGTTTTCTTTGCTGATGGGGGGGGGGGGTTC
>JAQQAE010020272.1:0-10729 GCA_029823295.1 Pseudamia nigra | reverse complement strand
TGTAACAGACTAGACTAGAATAGAATAGATTAAATGCAGTCGTGTAGAATAGAACAGAACAGAATAGAGGAGAATATATTGGAATAGAATAGAATAGAATAGAGCAGAACAAAATAGAATATAGCAGAATAGACTAGACTACATTAGAATAGAGTAGAATCATCCATGCATTTTCTACCCCTTTACCCTAGCAAAGGTTTGGGGGGGTTGCTGGAGCCTATCCCAGCTGACTTAGGGTGAAGGCAGTGTACACTCTGGATGAGTCGCCAGTTCATCACAGAGCTGACATTGTATAGAGACAGACAACCATTCACACTCACATTCATACCTATGGACAATTTAGAGTGACTGAGTCACCTGATCCCTAGTGCATGTTTTTGGTTGTGGGAGGTAGCCAGAGTACCCAGAGAGAACCCACACAGACATAGGGAAAACATGCAAACTCCACTCAGAAGGACCCCACCGGCCCGCATTGGGATCAAACCCAGGACCTTCTAGCTGGGAGGCACGAGTGCTACCCACTGCACCTCTGTGTGGCTCTAGAATAGAATCATTTTCCAGCAAAACAGGAAATTTGTCTTTGGTCTCACCAGAGCAAATTACAATCCTACAATACATAACAATCCTATACATGTCTCACATATACACAGAGGAAAGACAACTAGTGCAATCTAAAAACTCTCATATACAGAAAGACACAGTATCTGAACACATGCAGCCTATGTTCCCATCACTGCTTTAATTGAATTTAGGATAAATGGGCCCATACAGAGCTTCTTCATTGACTATATTGTTGCCCAGAAGGCAGTAACTCAAACAGGGTGTGTGTGTGTGTGTGTGTGGGTGTGTGGGGCAGGTGTGTGTGTGCATCATCATCATGCTGGTATTGATGAAGCACACACACACACATGCACGCAAACAGTATAAGACATATGGACAATTAAGGACAACAGGACAATACAGTGTATTTTTTCCACTTAATAGACTTTGAAGTTTACAGCAGATAATGTGATGCTTAGAGCCACATGCTGTTGTCAGTGTGATGCATGTGACTGTTCTGCGGATGAGGTCGTAAACTGTGGAAGAGTCACGTTTCTGGAGGGAATCTGTGTCACTATTGTCTATTTAGGGTGAATCACTGTTCCTGGAGATGAAGCATCAGTCATGTGACTCAGCACATCTGAGTGAGCTGTAACGGAGCTTAGCTTTATCTTCTTCTTCTTCTTCTTCTCCTTTCGGCTGCTCCCCTCAGGGGTCGCCACAGCGAAATACCAATGATTCGCATGTTTGATCTGGCATAGTTTTACGTCGGCTGGAGCTTAGCTTTATATTAGAATAAAATAAAAATGAATAAATAAGTAGATTATTTCTTCCCTAATGGTAGGGACATATTCCAATATGATAATGTCAGGAGTTATGGGCTCAAATCATGACAGACTGGTTCAGAAAACTTGAGATATTATTTTCACACACGGATTGGCCTCTGTAGAGCCCAAACCTTAACCCCACTGAGAATCTTTGGGATAAGCATGAATAGAAAATCTTGCTGAAAAATTAGTGCAACTCTGAATGGAAATAGATGAGGCGACATTGTTTAAGCTTATCAAAAATGTGCCACAGCAAATGAGTGAAACAGTTAAAACTAAAGGTGGTCAAATGAAATATTAGTGTTTAAAACTTATAAGATTGATTGATTGATTATAGCATTTCACTTTGACGTTTATCGTGATGATTATTGACACAGACTGATATCAAAATGTTTATTATACCACTTTAACTTAGGAACATATATTATGCATACATTATGTATTTGTAGTGCATTGGCCCTTTTATTAGAGCTGTCCAATAGTGTCAAAATGATTAATGTAACAAATGTAAACAACACTTCAATTAAAATAGAGAAACCAGCCTCAGGTCCAAACACCTAATCTGGAGTTATTTGGACACTATTAATACTTGTGATGAATGAAATTAACAAATTATTGTCTTGTATTTGTTCCATAATCTAAAGTGTTGCCAGATTTATCATAATATTTTGTGACCATATCATTCAGCTGTATCACAAATAATGATGCATTTATGCACATAATGCAGTTTATTGTTTACCGAAGCCCTGTGTCAGCATTACATTGATTGTTTTTTAATTTGTCATAGCAGATCCTCCATGGGACAGCAATCCTCCAGCGTGTCACATTCATGGACACCAGATCCACGACCAGTTCTGCGGAGCTGAACAGCCTCATTCAGCCGACGACTACACTCCATCCTCTCTTCACTCCGTCTGTCCTGCAAAGTGCATGTCGGCACACACGTGTAAGTACCAGAGTGGGTTTTTTTCAGAAGCCAAACTTATCGGTCTTGAAGCGTGTGTCATCGTACTGCTTGTCATTTCAGGTCAGAGCCATTATGTTTGTGATGATACCCGAGAGGAAAACAAGAGAACTATCAGAGCAGAGAACGAAGTGGAGGCCAACAAACTGGTCAACAATTACAGAGTAAGAGGCCTGAGGACACAGATGTCGAAGTATGACGTGCATCTCTCAGTTCACTATGTGATCTGTGTCTGCATCTCAGTTTGGTTTCAGAAAATGGAAGAGCCATGTGACAGAGCGTCCATTTGAAGAACGCTCAGATGTCGTAAAAGAACTTTACTCTGAATTGAACACCATCAAACCACAAACACGTCCAGGTAAAAGTGTCTGTGCTTATAGAGACCAGTCCTGTTTATTACCTTTGTCAAGGAGGTTATTTTTTCACTAGTGTTTGTTTGTTTGTTAACATGCAAAAACCACTTACCTGATTTCCACAAGTTTTGGTGGAAGCGTGGAGCCTGGGCCAAGGAGGAATCCATTAATGTTTGGCACAGATCCAGTTATAAAGGCAGATCCAGGAAACTTTTTTTTATCCTTGCAAGATTTTTTTAACATTTTGAGTAGGTTCTTAACCAGTAATGTATGGATCTTGATGCAAAAATTGGTAACGCGTTGGTGCAATGCAGTGCTTAGCACTTGTGCCTCATAGCAAGAAGGTTCTGAGTTGATTCACTGAGTCGACACAGCTGTGATAATGGGGAGTGAATGGTTTTGGTGTATCTATGATGTTTTTAATGTATTTTATGTAGTTGGTGACAAATTTTGATGTGGATCCAGATCTGTCAGAAAAGTGCCTCGCATTACGCAAATGGTCCCAGACTGCCAATGTGAGTGCACCCTTATAGGCCTGAGTGCCATTGTAGTTCTACAGGAACTACAGGTAGATACAATTCAGTTGTGGTAACGTGGCACAGCTAAAGTTACTGATGTGGAAATATGACACTTTCAGATCAGTCGCATATTCTCAGTCCGACACAAGAGTTTAAATAGACCTATTTAGTGTGAATAAAAGGTAGAATAAATAATTATTTATTTATTAAAAATCACAACATAACCAGGATTAATATCAAAATCACAAGTGCCATTTCGCGTTGGTTGAATGTCTCATAACATAAATAACATGAATTAAAAATGCATCCAAGAAGGGATCTTCAGTGTTACAAGCACAAAGGTACAATGGATATAAAGATTGTACATGCCCCCATGGTTCTTGTGATGTTAAAAATATGAGAACACAATAAATCATTTGAAAATGTACCTTTTAGGCCAAAAAGTTCAACCTTGGTCTCATTAGACCATAACACATTTTCCCACATTATTCTGTGATTTTGTAGCCAGGCTTGGATGTTTTTGCAAAAGGTACGTGTGGTGCAGAAACAAGACTTCACATCACCAAATGAACACCAGATCCATTGTGAAGCATAGTGGTGGCACTATTATGCGTTGGGGTCAAGATGGAGGGAATTATGAACAGTTCCAAATAGCAGACACTTTTGCATCCAAATCAACAAAAGAATGGCTTCACCAGAAGAGAATTAAAGTTTTGAAATGACCCAGACAGAGCCTAGACCTAAATCTGATAGAAAATCTATGTGGTGACCTGAAGAGCGCTGTGCACGAGTGGTGCTCTCGCAATCTGACAGATTTGGAATGCCTGTACTTTTACAAGGAAGAGTCAAAAGGTGCCATGCTGACAGACTCCTATCCAAGAAGACCAAATACTGTGATTAAATCAAAAGGTGCTTTGACAAAGTATTAGTTTAAGGGTGTGCACACTTATGCAGCCAGTTTATTGTATGTTTTTTTTAATTTTTCCTATTTTTTCTACTTACAAATTTGTTTGTTTTATATTAAATCGTACAAGTTATAGGCCACATTAAAGGTGGGATAATTTTCAAATGACCTGTTGGGGTCTCATTTTTTAACATCACAAATGCCAGGCATTTTACCAGGGGTGTGTACATTTTTTATATCCATTATAAATGGACACAAAGGCACATCTTTCCTTATAAAGTTTACATGTTAGTCTGACCTATATGAGGAAAGAGAAACTCAAACTGTGACAACATATGTTCTGTCTTTTCACTGAATTATGCTGCATAGATGAAAGGAAAAGTATGTTACACAACCTCTGCCCTCTGTGACAGAGGGAAGGTGATCAGGTGAGAAATAATGTGAAATAGGAATGTGAGCTCTGAAGAAAAGGCAAATGTTAGGAAATACAAAAATACAGTTTTATTCTGTTTGTTACCACGTTGATTATAAGCACACACAGAGTCAGCTTAACATCCAGACCGCCATCAGAGATCTAGGTGATTCTAGAAGTGACTGATTTTTCAGTTCATTTCAATACAGTCGTATTTGTATAGCACCAATCATAATTCAAGATTATCTCTAGGGGCTTTGTAATTCAAAGCCAAAGACTTCAAGACTGTACAGAGAGCAATCCCAACAATACAGAGAGCAAACTCAGCTGTTACTTTGCCTTAGTCAGCTTTTCTACTTTCTGCATGATTATCCATCAGGTGCTATGTTCTACTGATACTCACAGTTTGTATGTCAGTTAAGTGAACTAATTAATCCATATGTCTCCTGTCGCAATGCTTATCACTTGAAATTTTTTGTCCTGTCCTACTTAGAGGTAGAAACATAGGTGTGTCACCAACAGTAATTATGACATTTCACGAGCTGTCCTTGTGGTCTTAAAAGGTTTAATAATTCACTGCCTCATGTTGTACCAGAGATATTTGCTCAGTTTATATACAGTATTATTGCTGAGTAAGAAGTCGTCCAGCCTGAAATAATGATGTGTGTGTCTTCTTGTTTTCAGGCCATCTTATCACATGTGGAAATGTAGTGTATGTGATTCTGTTTGGGTGGTGGGTCTCTGTAGCATACCTACTGGTCAGCATAATTATGTTCATCACTGTCACTGGAGCACCTTATGGTGGGTGAGCTAATAATAATCACTAATGCTTATTATTTGACACTGGCTGCATTCATTATTTTTGTCTTGGACTTCTCAGGTAAACTTTGCTGGAAGTTATCCTGCTACTTCCTGTGGCCATTTGGCAAAACGATCCATGAGGTAGAGTTGTTTAATGTTCACTTCATGTGTGTTTTTCTTGGGTTCGGGTACAGTAAAGCCTCCTGTTTCCTTTTAAATGTGACTTTTGATCCTGAAAGCAGAAGTGCATCGCTTTTTTTGAATAAGACCACAAGTCTGCAACATTGCCTTTAACGTTTACAACGACTGACTGTGTGGCAAGTTGTTATTGCGATATATTGTATGAACCTTCAAGTTCACTTTACATACACATAGCTAAAGGCATTCATACTCTTGTGTAATACTGTGTCTCCAGATAGGAACCACATTGAGGAGATGCTGTGATGAAATGCCAGACTGTGATTGTATCAGAGAGGAGACGGATGAGAACTCACCAGTCCTGCTGCCTTCACCCGCTGAGATTCCCATCACGGTGACACCAGAACCACCTGCTCGCACTCCCTACTGGGTAACGCTTCACATGTTTGCACAGGATACTGTAACGCAGCTATTTATGGATAAGGATGAAAACTGATACTCGGAACTGATGGCTCTTTGCAAAAATGAAAATGTTGGTGTCAACATTTAGATTAACAAAAACACATATAAATATTAAAAGTTAAAATATAGGATCTTTAAAGAAAGTAACAATGCTGATAATCAACCCTGAACTGCAAATTGTACACAGTACATATTGTTTCTATGTGCTTGTCTTGTTGTGCAGCGTCGTTTCTCCACATACGTGTGGCTGCTGCTCGGTTATCCTCCTCTAGTGATCATCCACTTCCTGGCCTGCTTCATCTCCTGGATCTTGGTCTTCACTATCCCTGTTTCCAAGATGAACGCCCGCACCATAGGCATCATTCTCCTCTTGGCTCCTGAGGATGTCTCTGTCTCAACTTGCTCACAGAGAAAGGCAAGGGAGAGTCATAGCCACAATTGCAGCACATAAATCTGGATAAGTATGATCCGCGGTGATGGTCTGATGCTCATGCACTGATTTTTTTTATTTTTATTATTTTTACTCAGCATCAATATGAGACCAGAGCCCTGTTGTGCTGCTACCATGCTGCAAACTGGTATTACTACAAATACACCGTGGACGGCATCAATGTATTTGCTGTCAGTATCCTTTTCCACTACATTTAAAGTGTGTGTTTTTGATGTTAAAGTTATCATCTTTGACCCCACATCTCAGACCTTCTCCCTCTGGTAATCATTGCCATCGTAATAGGATACATTGACAGAGAAAACCAGTTCGCCAGCTCTGATGTCAAGTTTGCTATAGCAGTTAGTTCCATCATACCTTTGTCCTATTACATAGGAATGGGCATTGCCAGGTGAGATGTTTCCTTTATGTCAAAACACACCTTCAAAGCTGCAGTAGGGTGTATTCTATGGCTTCACTGAGCAGAAATTCTATAAATACCTTTCAGCATCACACTCCCATGCCTCCTGATGGTTCTGCATTTGGGCTTCAGAAAATCTAGATAGAGATAAACACCTGTTAAGACCTGTGAAGCATTAGTGCATTTGCGTTGAAAGGAAGTTATACATTTTAAGACTCGTTTTCACCAATTCAAACCTTAAAAATTCAAACCTCAGTGTGATTTGTGTCTCAGTAAATCAGTCATTTGTCACTTCGGGTGTCACTGCAAATGGAAATAATTCTGACAGGTTCAGGCTAAACATGGTTCAAAAATGACTCAAAAGCAGCACATTTTGAAACAGCTCATGTTAATATTTTTAATGATCCTGAAACATTTTTAGCTCTACTTGTCCCTGGCTAAGTCATATCTGTTTGTGATAATGTCTGGAATTTGAGGAATGGCTGTGCATTTACTAAAAAAAAATGAAACTGACTAGACAAAACATGAAATTGTTGTGTTCACCGTGTCTACAATTCAGTTCAAGTCAATGTGAATTTCAACATTTTAAAAATTTTCTCTGGGTCTGAAGTTAGATGTTCTTGACGTGCAGTTGCTGGTCATGAGCCTGGCCTGTGTGTGTTGTTTGTTGCTCTACTGCTATTCTTTTCTTTTGTGTCTCCTTTGTTCACCAACCCCAACCAGGCAGATGGCACCTGGTTCTGCTGGTGGATTTACTCACCCATTAAAGGAAGTTTGTGCTTGTCTTTTGAAGCTTTGGCCTTGAATTGTGATGCGCTTAGAGATAATATGATTGGTGCTATACAATTGAACTGGATTAAATTGTTACTTCCCATACTGTCTGAACTTTTTTCTGATTTAGTGGTGTATAATTGTGCGCATGCGGTTATGGGTGTACCTGCAAAATACAGTACAAGATAATAAGGCATTGCTAATATTGACCTTTCCCACCAGTTTGGTCTGGTTCTCGACCCTTTCACGATTCTTGGAAATTTAGTGAACCAATCATGTCTGAGAGACTGTTCTTATTAGAAATGATTTATCAATGGAGGACAGTACACAACACACTATAATATGGTAACATTTTACAACATACAGATCAATTTTTTGCCTTAAGCCCATAAATTTTTCATTTTTTAACATTATTTGTTCAGGTGACAGCAGTCGCTCTCTTTTTTGTGTTAGCGATCTGGCTTCCCCTTAAACTCAGTAGATTTTAAATTGTGTTCAAACACTAGGTGTAGTCAGCAGTTATTATTGCACCTTCATTTTTCTCCCAGTGTCTGGACTGTCTTCGCACATCGGTGTTATTTTCCTATCCTTTCATTCCAGCATGTAGAATATGACATGAGCCACAATGGATCACACTTCAGGTCAATGGAAAATCTACTATTTTCTATTTCAACTAGCAACCGTGTTCCAAACTAATTCAAATTTGGTCTAAATGCTCTGAATGATTCAACACTAGGTTTGTGAACTGGAACAACATCGGTTCCATTTTTATGGAAAGAGCAAACACAATGTCTAACCTGATATGAAGTGTCTTTACTAATACAGTACTTTTCTGACTTGTTTTAGCTGATTCACAGTCAACTCAGCTGTGACATCATTCCCAGCCTGGACTTCCAACAGTAGCTCTTCTAACCACACCATAACAATAATTTTCATATTAAAGATTCAATTCAATTTAATTGTATTTGTATTGCACCGATCGTAATCCAAGATTATCTCTGGGCACTTCACAATCCAAGCCTCAGAAGACTACATGGAGAGCAAACCCAACAGAACCTCTGAGAGGAAGCCTATCGCAGGGGACTTCTTTTAACAGAAGGATTTTGGGTGAGGGGCCATTTCACTCAACCAGTTGGGGTTAGTGGACAGAGGAGAGACAAAAGACAAGATGAAATGGTGTCATGCCTCTTTACATTCAGTCTGCTCAGTGCAGAGGAGACCACTGGCATTTTTTAAATTTATTTATTCTGCCGCTTTAAAGCGAAATACAGTAAGTAAAGCTTTACTGACTGTTGGTGATGTTCGTTGTTTTTATTTTGGTACTTCAGTATCTCAGCACAGAGTAATTTTGCGGTGGGTGCGGTGGTGAACGCCACCTTCGGCTCTATCACAGAGTTGACCTTCTACATCACGGCCTTGCTCAGAGGTCACCAGGCAGCCAACCCGTGTCTACAGGAAGTCGTGAAGTCAGCACTGACCGGTACCCTGCTTGGATGTATCCTTTTCATCCCTGTGAGTCAAGTGTAAACTTTATTCAAACATAAACAGTGTCAGCAAATTGAAGAGAGAATGTCACTGCCCACCAGCAGGATATTTTAGAGAAATTTGCCTCAAACTGTGTTAAAGAATTCGTGGTTCACATCCATATGTGCTGCCAGTCCTTAGCCATCTTTTGCCTTTTCTTTGTTTTCATTATTTCCAACATTGTACATTAGCACTGAAGACATCCAAACTGTGACAGAAAATGTATGGAAGTACATAGTAAACAAAAAAGTAAAAAAGCACCCCCTTAATCATGTTTTATTACAGATCGTCATAAGTAACCATATTTAGCTTTGATAACAGCTTTGCACACTCATGGCAGTCTCCAATCAGATTTACAGTGTACTCACCTGGAATGGTTTATAGGACTTTACAGGTGAGTTACATAATTTGCGTTATTTCTTGTCTTCCTAAGGTGCTTTAGACCATCAGTTGCAGAGGAAGTGTGGGTACAGAGTCAATAGCCCGATTAGTCCTACTACAACTACTTCACAAATCCATATGATGGCAAAAAACACTCAAGAAAAAAGAAAGTCCATCACTGCTTTAAGAATGGAAGGTCAGTCACTTTGAAAAATAAGGGAAGGAAAAGGCCAAGAGCTACCTCTACTGCAGAATCTTGGTCAGAAGTTTATTAACTGATAATTTGCAGCATCTCCGATAGTGTTTGTAGTTTTGGTGACTGCACTTGGAGACATTTTCATAGTTCTTAAGATATTTTCTTACCTTCATTTCTAAAAGCAATGATGGACTGTATTTTCTCTTGACTTACCTGAGTGTTTCTTGCCATAATATGTCATTGGATATATGACACTGGATTTTTACAGCAGTTGTAGTAGCACTAATAAGGCTATTGACTCTGTATGTGCCCTTCCTCTGCAAAAGACAACTGATGGTCCCATTTGTAATTTGCAAACTGTTTCAGGTGACCTTGTGAATCTGATAAGAGAATGCCTTGAGTGTGCGAAGCTGTCATCAAACCTAAATGTGGTTTATGATGGCCAATAATATAAAACTTGCTTTGGGGATGTTTAATTCTTTTTTTGTTGACTACATAATTTCATGCATGCTCTATCACAGTTTGGATGTTTTCAGTATTAATGTACAATGTTGAAAACAATAATAAATAAAAACCACTGAAGGAGGTGTGTTCAACCTTTTGACTCTTAGTGTATTTTATTACTGTAGTCTGAGGATTATACTAAGATAAATTAGCAATAGTGACAGGAATCATACATCACACACAACCACTTTTACGTATGATAATGCCGCTTGGTTTGCACTTTCAGGGCATCTGCATGATAATCGGAGGTCTGAGACACAGTGAGCAAAGATTCAACAGTCGCTCTACTGGAGTGAGCTCTTCACTACTGTTCATCTCAGTCGGAGGTAAGTGTTTAATAAAACATGGCTGCACCCAAGAAAAATTCAGACGCTTTACTTATCTAAGTACAAATACAGTGATGTACTGTAAGTACGGTGGATATAAAAAGTCTACACACCGCTGTTCAAATGCCAGGTTTGTGTGATGTAAAAAATTGACACCAAGATAAATAATTTCACAACTTTTTACACCTTTAATGTGATCTGTAACCTGTGCAACACAATTGAAAAATAAACTGAAACCTTTAAAAGGGGAAAAATAAAAA